>VZTN01011148.1:119279-177925 GCA_013400515.1 Erpornis zantholeuca
CTCTCCTCTCCTCTCCCTGACATCTCCCTGACCCTCCCAGGGCTGTTTCAGCACTTCTAGGTAAGTCAGTCACCCATATGACATCTCCTGCACCTTCTGGCAATGCCAATCAGTTCTAAATTCCTTTCAGGCAAGGTTAAGAGGAAAGCCCACGCTCAGTCTGCAGTGATGCCAGCCCCTGCCAGTGTGGCTGCTGGGGCTCTCCCCTGAGCATTCTACCCAGCTCTTGGTCTGGACACTTCAGCAGGTGAAGGTACTGGGGCAGCCCCTTCCCCAATCTGCATTCTGCCGGGGTTTGGTCACATCAGAGCTCAGCTCTTTCAGGTCTCAATGTCCCCGTGAGGTGTGAGCAGGGCACAGCAGGTGAGACAGGCTCCCACTCACACCCAGCCCTCATCGGGCACTGCTGGTGGTTTATTTTATCAGTTTTGTGGTATTGCAGTTGTTGCTGTCTACCTGTAACACCTAGTAACTAAATATAATGAGCCAAATAATGTGAGGCTAAACAGGATAGAAATGATGACTAGCATGTTTCAAACATCTCTCCAGAACATCTCCAATATTATTTCCTGTTCAGGAGTATGGAAAGATCAACTTTTCTGTGAGTGGATGAAGAAAATTTCACTCTGAGGAGAAAGCAGAAGGGATGGCTCTGTTTTATTCCCTGTCTTTTTAAGCCTGATTCAAATGCCTTTAAAGGAAAATGGAATGCTGAAACAAATTCCTGGAAGAGAGATGAATGAATGATCCATTAGTGAAATCATTGAAACATGCAAAACAGTCACTGGTACTACGCTCACTCTGACTAGACGTAACATATGTCCTTTGTTTATAATCAAGACAATATTTATACTTTAACATTCAATTAGTTTATGCAATTAGTCACTCTGAGCAATAAATAAACTCTCAAGTTTCTTGTTAAACCTCATTGCTGAATCCAAATAAAATGATTTACAGGGCAATGCATGCCACAGTCACAATATGCTGCGTACTTTATTGCTGATACTGTATACATCTTTCTGTGCAAGCCTTCACTGCAGGCTTTTTAAGGCTATTTATTTCTTCATCTGCATAAGAAGACCCAATCTCAAAGCGGCATCTACCCAGGCCGCCAGAGCTTTCACACAGACAGAATTCCAATATAAAAAGGCACTAAAATGTGAAGAACAAGCTGGGTGAGAAGGGAGGGAGGCAGGAGAGCTTGGGGGACAGCTGGAAGTGCCTGGTGACCAGGGCAGGGTTGGGGGTGCTGGGACAGTGGGAATTCGGGGGCATGCAACCTCAGCACCACCCCCAGATGTGCCCACCCTCTGCAGAGCCCCTGGCCCTGCAGCCTCAGTGCCAAACCTTTCTGGGGGCACGGAGCTGGGGCAGGGGGGTGCCACTGCCTTGTCAGCGAGCCCCATCCACACCCCAGCAGCACAGGCACGGAAAAGGAAATATATCAGCAGTAATCAGCACAAGCGTGTCTGATCCCAGCTCAAGCCAGCTGCCTCCCCAACAGCCCCAGGCGACCAACTACCCGAGAGTCAGGCATGCCTAAGGGGCTCCCACCGAGCTTATGTATCTCCTTAAACCACCCACAGATTAAACACCTTCACCTTTCAAACATAAACATTTCAAAGTAAAATGTTTTTAAAATCCCTGACTAAATCTTTAGATGGGATCATATGCTCCTGTTTATGTGTGAATCTTAGAAACGAGCACCTAAACCCAGTCCTGCCTGTTACAGCCGCGCAGAGAGCGCACGAAGCACAGTTACTCTGACTCCCTAACAGATGTGTCAGCCATCACTGGAAATGCCTTTGGTGTTTAGGCATCCACGCTCCCTGGGCAGGGTCTGGGGCTCCCCTGGGGCCACCGCGCCAGAGCTCCTATCTCCTCCCAGCCCTTGGGCCAGCTCGGGCTGGATGTGGCACTAAGAGGCCACTCACCTGCGGGGCTGGGGGCTGTAGTGGCCAAGTGCTGCACAGCATCCCCTGCTCCTGAGCCAGCCGTGGCAGGCAGAAACCCTTATAACCCTCTACACACGGGAGGGAAGGGGATCATGTCAGCGTCAGCAGAGGGCTGCCCTTCATTGAGGCTGTCTGGAAGGGCATGCTGGCATGTCTCTAGTTATTTAGGATCTAAATTAGGTCACAGACAATTCCTGCCTGCAGGTGGAGACCATGGTGCTGCAGAGTGGCTGAGCCTTGGGATAAAAATGCGAGAATTCAGCAGATGATGTATCACTGCTCGTGTCACACGTGGCCATTTATCTCCAGTTAGGACATGAATAATGCAGTGAAAGGTTTTTTTACTGACCAGAAAATTTCTTCCACTCCCCCTCCTGAAGTGCGTTACTGGGCTTCAGGTACATGGGCAGGAAGGAAAATACTTGGGGGCTGTCAAGATTCAGGAATTAGATCTGCTGGCACAGAGTGTAATGAGTCAAAAGCATCTCACAGATGAAGTGAGGTGAAGCCAGACTAAGAAAATAGACTGTGAGGTGAACATTTAAAGCCTTTTAACAATAGACTACTATGTAATGAAAGTGGGTTTCACCAATCTGTCTCATTTAAGAAGCAATGCAACCACCTAAATTCAGGTCACTGGTCCCATTGCCCTTTAAACAGGCACATGGTTTTCTGCCAACACTCCATACTTGCCTTTGCAGTTCCTTTAGCTCACAGAATTTAAAAAGACATTCTTAGGAATTAGTGAAAAGCCATTAAAAAAGAAACACTTAAAGACTAATGGATTAAAAACCCAAATGTCAGATCATTTCACATCATCACGACTCAGCAGCTGCTGAGAAAACTTCTGCAGACACACACCCACACCCACACCCACCCCCACACCCACACCCACACCCACACCCACACCCCTGCATCGGGACAGTACCCACAACATGTGTTACCTATTTAAAGAAACCAAACAGTTTGAGTTAGCTCCTCACATGGATTTCCCAGGGCAGCACCATCATCATCCACACTGAGGGTACAGGAGGCTCTGGCTTCCTTGCACCCTTTGAACAGGACCACAGTGGCAGCAGAGCTGGGCTGTCTACATCAGACATCACAGCACATTTTAAAACTAATTTTCTGCTCTTCTGACCTGCCATGATATTTTCCCTCTCTATAAATAAATGGCTTCCTAAGAAGAACAAAATATCAACCATGCAGTAAAGATTGTTCAGAAGTTTATCTCCAAGGCTTAGAACTCTCTGAACTTCCCACACATTTGTCTCAGTTTTATTTATTTGAACCAAGATTTCCCTAAGCCCTTTGTCTTTAATGGAAGAGAGATTCTTACATTGCAAAGCTGCAGAAAGCAAATTACCTGACTGAAGCCTGACAGCCAAATTTAAGAGCATTGATGAAGGGCTGAGAACTTACTTGGTGAAGCTAAGATAAAGGAAAACACACAGAATAAAATTGCATTGTTTTGAGATATTATTGCAATTGTTATCTAGAAAAGCATCAATAACAGCATTGATGTAAAATGAGGAAAGAAACAGAGTATATCTCAATGAAAGAGCAGCAGAACATGCTTCTAGGGCACCTGAATAAACAGAGACCCAGATGGATTTGCAGAGACTTTGTCATCAACCAAAGACAGAGATGAGTTCCAGGGTTCTTTGGCTTTCAGAGATAAAAACTGCTGCTGAGATATCAACTGACACAAAAGACAGTGAAAAAAAACTATTTTGAAGGTTTATACTTATACTTAATAACTTTTATATTATTTTTCACTTAGCAATTCAAAGTTGTTAAAAATATATATATTTCAAACATTTTGTAACACCACAACTTACCTCACCACCGAATGTTAGGTACTGAAAGGTCCTTTATGTTTTTTTAAATTTTTCACTGTATCTACCACTATTGGATATCTTTTATTCTATGACTGCAGGACTAAAAAACGTGGCCACTCCACTTGTATGTGCACATATACAAGGAATCACAAGGGAACGAATTAAAGCAATGAAAAATTCCTCTCTCTCTCAGTCCTGCAGATCCATAGATAATTCTTTCCAGAAGAAAGACATGCTGACAGCTGAAATCCTGCCAATAATTTCTCTGGAGCACTATTTGTCTGGAGTCATAAAGGCTCCAGACAAAGAAACCCTCTCCAGTTAGTCATTAACAAAAAGGTTCCCTGCATTAGTGCACCAGGGAGAGGCTTCCCCTCACCCCTGGGCTTCTCTGGGAGCCCTGGCAGAAGTGGCAGAGCAAGTGCTGGTGTGGCTGAGGGAAGATGAGAGGTGGGACATGCAGGAGGTGAAGCTGCTCCCTTGTGTCCTCCTGGCACTCTGTGCACGGGCAGGTGGTGCCAGCCAGGCCAGGGCTCCCACGTCAGAGGGAGTGAGCTCTCAGGTGGCCCCAAAGGCTGCATCTCCTGGACCTCTTGTGCTCTCACCCCTGAGGGGAGCTCAGCCCAGCCCACCCAGTCCCTGCCCACGGTGGAAGGGGAACACGTGCCTGATGGGCTGCAGTTTTCTGTGTGGATGTGCCCTGTGCCCTCTCCTGGATTTGCCCAAGCTGCAAAACCCCGAGTTTGTCACTAGATCTTAGCTTTGAGTTTAGGATTTTTTCAGGAAAGTAATTTCCAGAGCCATAAAATACAAGCCTGAGTCTATCTTAAAACTACACACTTTTATGTGTAATCATTTTGGCCTGTCTCCCTGATAAAAAAAAAGATTTATCTGAAAGCCTTGAAGGCACTAAAGCTGTTGTGAGGGGGGATGCTGAGCACACTGGTCAGCGAGATAAATTAAGCTACTCAGGCTATGAATAGCACCAGAAGGATGTTATTAAATCAATGCTTGGGGAATCAGTCTTCTGCTTCGCCTTCTATTATTTTCCCTTTTTCTGATTTCCCTGCCAAGAGAACCAGAGGCAGATCTTTGCAAGTGTTTTCCTGCATTTTTCTCTTTTTAAAGCAACTGTGTTTACACAGCTGGGATGTCATGTGTAGCAGATTGGTTGGGGAGGCATAAATGCATTGTAACCAATATAACAAACAAAAAACCACAAAACCCACACAGTCTATTTTTGTCTGGTTTCCTCCCATGCCCTTGGACTCTGAGAAATACACATTGCTCAGGATAGACACTCAACCATTCTCTGTCTGGGATTGTTTGAGCAACTTCTCTTGCTCTTACTTTCATTTTATATTATGCTCTCCAGAAGCCACATTTTTATACCTTCTCAGAAATGCAGTTGTCCTGCAATAGGAAACTTTTCCCTAAACCAAGTGCTTGTTTCAGCTGGATGTTTTGTTATCCATTCTCAGACATTTGTTCTCTTTAAACAAATGGAAACAACGAATGAAATGAAACCTTACAGGTGACAAGTATCAGCCATCATAGTGCAGATTAAGAACACCACAACAACTTATTTTTTACCATGAATGCTGAGGTAATGCAGTAAGTTCAAAACAAATTGTGGGAAAAATGCTTTGTACCATCTCTTTTCTGACCTTAACCCACGGGCAGAGAAACAGCCAGAGGCTGTGCACGTCCTCCTGTCACTACAGAAAAGTCCCAACTGTTCTGGTTTCTTTTGGAGCCAGGCTCTTCTCCACGGTGCCCAGCAATAAGACAAGAGGTAATGGGCAGGAACTGATGGCCAGGAAGTTCCACCTGAGCTTAAGGAAGAACTTCTTTCCTGTGCAGTGACCAAGTAGTGGAATATGTTGCCCAGAGAGGGTGTGGAGTCTCCCTCACTGGAGATATTCCAGAATGGTCTGGACACATTCCTGTGTCATGTCCTCGATCCTGGTTGAGCAGGAAGGTTGGACCAGATGAGCCACTGTAGCCCCTTCCAGCCTAACCCATCCTGGGATTCTGTGATCCTAGAAATTTCCTGAAAAAAAACAAAAAAAATACCAAAACAAACAAACAAACAAACAAAAAAAAAAAAAAAAAAAAAAAAAACCAACAGGATTTGGGGCTTGACAAACAATGTTCTCTGCTCAGACACTGATCACAGTTCCATGACCTGCACACACCACCCTCCCCTCTCCCCGTGGCTGTTGCCCTTGCTGTGCCAGAGAGACCTTGAGGAGGGGGATTCAGCACCTCTGGGAACTACCACCATTGCCTTCATCCTCCTTGTTTCCTGGATAGGCAGTTCATTGCTTCTTTTCTCCTACAATATCCCCATCTTCCTTCCTTCTGTTTGGGCTTGGGTTGATTTGCCATTGTTTGTGAACGCATGACAACAATGCACATTTTAACTGTCTTGGGCATGAATGGGTTATAGGAATAATCCTCCTGTGATGCTGGGAAGCCAAAGCCTGCAGGGCTGGCAGAGGGGCTGATGGCAGCTCTGCCGTGCCAACACACCTCTGAGCCAAAGATGCTTTGCTGTAACACAAAACATACCGAGAGGGGATGTGCCCTGGCTTTGTATAAAGCCCTCTTTCCTTTGAAATCAAGCTGTGTTCTCTATTCTTTCCATCAATATATTTGGTAGCATCGAATGTTGTTAAAGGTGAAGCAGAATTTCAGTCACTGAGAGATGAGCCACCTTTTTTAGACCTGTTCAGACCAAGAAAGAGTGGATGACACCCACTTCAAACTGATGTCAGAGAGCCAAGCAGAGTGAAAGTCCCTGAATCTCTGGCACGAGACAGGAACAAAAGCTAGGTCTCCAACTGCTTGCAGCTGCTTCTGAGCATATCTTTCAAGTGAAAACAACTGTTCAAGCAAACCTTGAGGAGAAACAAAGTGAGCAGCTACATGAATAACTAATGACACCACACTGAGTGTTATGAGTCTTCTGGATGGAGCCATTTGTTCTTGGAACACATATATTTATGCTTCCAATGTGACTTTCTATATTCCTGCAACGAGAGCTGATATTAAACATGGTCACGCATGTATGTGTTACTACATTTTTCTTGCAGCTTTTTTTCTGCTTTTTTCTGGGTTTATGCAACAGCTTTCATGCTAGGATACAAACAGGAGTGTTCTTCAGTCATACTCATGAGACCATAGATCACTGCATGTGACAGAGAGTAATGCAAAGAATAAAAAGATTTTTTTTCATCTCTGTTGAACAGAAAAATATTTCTGTGTTCTAGACAATTATTAGCTGTTCAGCAAGAAAGATATGGCCTTGCAAAGACTCCTCTTTTCTTCCTTACTTTGCTCAAAGTTTCCAAGCAGCCTGAACTGAGGGAGCGATGCTCTTTCCTCTCCAAGTACTACGGGAGCACTGAATTGTGATTCATCATCCTGTCCTCAGGGGCTTAGGAGACAGCAACACACATTTCTGTGTTACAAGAGATCACACGCTAATTAACAGCATTATCATTTATGAACCAATTATCATATTTGCACAGGACAAGTGCATGCTGCTTCTAATTATAATTTAACGTCTTACTTGAATAAGCTGTGATTGAGGAAAAGCCCAGTGCACCCTATTAGCATTTCCCAAGTGGAAGCCAAGATGTTCAGCGATGGAGCTCTGCAGCTCCCGTCCCTAGCACCATCCCCAGGATCAGCAGGATTATGTCCTCCCCTGGGCAGCAAAGGGCTGATGCCTCTCCCTCCTTCCCCTTCTTTGGGCACATCCTCCCCCAGCCTCTCCCTGCATGGCTCAGAACAGGAGGGGATGCCAATTGTGCCCTCCAAGGCCTGGTACTTGGAAAATAAACGCCAGGCACCCAGGTACCACAAACCTGGCAGTTTGAAATTACCAGCTCTCTGCTAGCAGTGCAGTCCCTCCCTCAATCTCTCACCATCTCTCTCTTTATTTACCAGCCACGCAGAGACTGGAGGAAAATTAAAGTAGAGATGAGTCTTTGCTTTAATGTCTTTTGTGTAAAAGGGAAACAAGCTGCCTCAGAGCATGTAGCAGCTCAGGTGTGTGACTTCCCCTTCTGAGAGGGGAAGCACAGACTGGTGTCCCCCACCCTCGCAGGGGGGGTGGTCCCTGCCTCCACACTCACACATCTCCACATCCCTTCTGCATGCTCCACCAAAACACATTCCTTAGTGGTTTCAGCCTCTGTTTGCAGTTCTTTTCATCAACAAACCCATCCAAAATATTTTCTCTTCCCACAGTGGTGTTCTGTATGTGTAACTTCCACAGCCACCCTCACTACCCATATACAAGGAGCGCAGATGAAAAAATATTTTTAGTAGTCCTTTAAAACAGCCAGAAATGACTCATTCGAGCTGATAGTGTCATCAGGGAAAGCCTGGCCCACACAGCTGTCTGGAAAATTCATGGGTACCTGAGAACAAGAAATCATAATATTTGGTTCTGGAATTTATAATATTTGCTTCTTCTGCTACTCCTTCTGCTGAAATATATTCTGTTATATTTTTGTCAATTCCTGGATAAGGAAAGGAGCAACACTTTAATCTTCTCTGAGGCAGACTGTATATTTTAAAAGCTCTTTAAACGTGAGTTTTCCAAAGCACAGTCGTTGTTCCTGCAGGCATTAATGTTGCAAACCAAGTAATAAGACTTCAAGCACTAATCAAAATATTCAGAATTGCAGTTGATAACAAACAACCCGAAGCCTAAATAGCTCTTAGCAGTAAAAATAAATCCAGCCTTGTCTGGGGTCTCCATGGACTTTTGTACCTCATGAACAATAAATATATTTCCATTTCAGCTTTCAAATTAGTTGCTGTTTAGGCTACCTCAACATCTGTGGGAAAAGCTTCCCTGGCCGAGGAAGCAAACAGCTTTGCAGAGATTCTGATTAGTGAGGTCGAGAAGTACCAGCAGAGAAGACCTGCTTCCAAAACCAGCCCTGTCTGTTTTCCTGATTTATTACTAAAATGCTTTTAGTTGAATCCAAGGAATCTGCTCTGCCAGTAGAGTTAAATCCACCCTGGGAGCAGCAGCTGCTGGCTCCAGGCGTGTGGTGGCCAGGGCCACTGCTCAGCCTGTGCCAGATGCAGGGGCTGCCATGTCCACAGTAAAAATACTAGAAATTTCCATTAGAATAATCTTTTCTGGTCTCTTTTGAACTGCATTTGAAGTTTCTCAGACTCTACCCAATGATCTGCATGAACAGCAGAGGTCATGATCTCCACGGTGCTGTTCACAACTTTGGGCAAGAGCAGGCTGCTGACACCGTGATGTTACTGACAAACCAAAACACATCCTGGAGAAAAACACCATTATTTCCTTCACAGACAAAAGCAGGCATCCCTAAAGCTATAGACACTCTCTGAAATGCCTGTTTAAAGTAATCAGTAAATAGGAATACTTTCCACTAGCTTTGGGTAGCAGAATGTTTAAAGGCATTGTCTAAACACCTGACTGCTTTATCTGGGACCAGGGACAGGGTGTGTTTAAGGCAGGTATTAGTGCCTAGCTCCCTGCTGCTGACCCAGACAACTACAGGTGCTCACAGGGCTGTGTTGGGAACACCCTGGCTGAGTGTGCTGCTGCAGGAAGCCCCAGAGGGTCTCTGGAGAGATGGGCCTTCAGCTGGTCTTTGTGGAGAGGCAGGTGAGGTCACTGGTACAGAAATTTCTCTCCCTGGGAGTTCTGCAGTAGGATTTTGACCTTTAAGTCCAATTTATTTGTCTGGTACAGTGGTAGGGACAGTTGGAGCAGGGTGCCTCCAGGGAAAGAGTCCAAGCAAAGGAATCCCTGACCCTTTATACCCTGACAGTCCAAGCACCAGATTTTCACCCACTCTTTGCACACCCTACACACACCTCTTAGTCCAAAGGTGATTTTTGGTCTGGGGTCTTCTAGCACCTTACTGGATTCTTGCTCTGTCTCACAGTGGGTCCATAGCTGACTTTATGTTGTGGGTTCCTTATCTCCCAGTTTGCACTGCCCTCAGGACTGCCTTTTACATAACTAAGCAAGAACTCAACACAAGTTCAGTCTAAGATAAGATAACTTCAGCCTAAGGCTTTAGTTCAGTTTCAGTTATTTGTATTAAGCAAAATTACTCAGACAAAAGATACCATTAGCAGAATTCAGCTGGCTGCAATTTACCCACAGGATTCACTCAGGAGCCCATTTGACATGTTCATATCTCACAGGGCATCCTGAGCACCCTCTGTCCTCTCCCCCACACCCCTCCTGCCCCCTCTCCACCCACACAGGTCAGCGTGGGGCAAGAAGAGCAGCTCTCCAGAGCAGAAAGTGGCAATCAAGCCAGCGATTAACATTATTGGTTTCCAGGTCAGTTTCGTATGAGAAGAGATCTTCTGGTTTCTGGTTTCATTCCTGCTGGGGCCAATAAGATGATATGGAGACAGAGTAGGAAATATTTGCATCTAAAGTAGAAAGGAATTCATTCGTGAGACTGATAAAACAGAATCTTAACAAACATTTAAGGAAAAGACTTAAATCCATTTTATTCCCCTTCTGTATATTAAAGGCAAAGAATGTGAGGTACCAGTTTGAATTCATTTTGAGTCAATTCACATGAAGAAAATGTACTTTGGGTTTGCTCCAGGGGAGGCAGTTAACAAATGTAACTCTATAGCTATGAAGTATCAGTTGCATACTCATCACAATAACCTCAGACCAGTAACCCTCACGATCTGTACTGCTCACTTAATCCTGTTTAGTTAGGCATAGATGAACAAATGGAAAAGAAATGACATTATTTACCAGTTGAAACATTAAATTAAGCAAACCAATAATAATCACCAGTTAAAGCCAACATCTCTTGCAGTATCATATATTTCTGCTCCTTTGCTGACAGGATGCCTGGGCTTCCTCTTTGCCTCCCTCTATGGTACCAGTGCTGTACCCACAAGACATCAGGTCCATTTTGCCTGTGGTCTTCCCACTGTTTCTGTTCTTTGTTCCACATTTTATCTGGGTACACATTTTCCGTCAGTGGCTCCAGGTTTATTCAGAGTCTTAGATGTAGGTTGATTTAGTTCTATGAGCAAAAGTGATAGATTTTACTTCCTCCTGGTATTTAGTAAACACATTTTCTTCCATTTCTCACTATTTCTGCTCAGCTTTGGTCAATACTTCTCTTTGGTTAACTACGGAATTTATCATTGTATTTAATTTCTAATTTCACTTTGCCAGAGAATCATGTGGTTTAAAAAAGTGGAAACTATGTTCACTTGTGATAATGTGCTCCTCTGCTCTCTGTTTCAGCAAGATAAACATTTTCAGCAGGCTTTTGGAAGCAGCATTTTTTTAGACATATTTTTGTTCATCTGCACACCTTTTGTTTTATTGACTGTGCCAGTAGCTTTACCTCCTGTCATCTTCAGCAATATTACCACTCAAGATTTGGACTTTTTTGTGCAACTCCATCATCATCATTACCCTGCTTTTCCAGTCCCCTCTTTGTATTTGCTCTGTCTGCCTTGTGACAGTCCCACCGTGGTCCTTTGAAGCCTTGGCACAGAGTACATTTGCTTTCCCTCTGTCACAAGTGTCCTTCCTGGCTACTGCTGTCCACTGCTCTCTCTAATAAAGAAGCCACTGGAGTTGGAGTAGAACCGATTGTACAATAAAAAATAGAAATGAAAAACCCAAACAGTATTCTTTTCTCAAAGAATATTGGGGCTGTGACTAGGACTTTGGTAGGATTTTGTCTATCTTATTCAAGTATTATCCTTCAAAACAGTTTATTTCCAAGAAATTTACCAGAGTTGTCATTTTGCTGTCTTTTGAGAGAAAATCCACACCCAGACACACACAACCACACATGAAAACAGCCACACTTAGTGCCTTCACCACAGACACTTAAAGCAGTGGTCTCTGAAGGGACTTCTGCTTCCAGAAGCACCCATGTCCCTGGCACAGAGAGGGATGGGGTGAGGGCTCCTCCATGGACACCTGTGACCTCTGTGGAGGGGAACCCCAGGGACAGAGCTCTGAGAAAAGGGGGGCAGAGCATTTTACAAAGCTAATTGCTTCCTTCATGGGAAGGACATCCCTCACCAGCAGATATTTCAAACACATGAAATAGGAAGACCCTTCTGAGAAACAGCCAGATAAAGAAATGGGAAATATAGTGCTTGCTTTTGAGCATAAGTGCACTTACATGGATAATCAGATTGCAGAGATAGCAGGCTAGACACTTACTTTATGGCATCTCTATTTCTTTCCTGGCACAGGTATAAAGATTTTCACAGCTCTTTTCAAAAGAGAAAATGTGAGCTGGATGCTCTCAGTAATCCGATTGCTTGCTCATATAATCACATTGTAAAGAAAAGAGTGATGCTGTAAAAGCAGGAGAGAAGGAAAAAATCCAGGCCAGACTCACTCTCTGTCCCACTGCTCAAAGCACAAATGTTGTGCTTTTTAGGTGTGCAAATAAATGAAGGAACAAACCTCGCACATCCTTTAGAAGATATTCTCATTATGCATCATTAAGGACACGTGTGTCTCACCAGGACTGGAGCACACACTGAAGTGATTCCCATGTGATGTCAGAGCCTGGTGCCCACCAAGATGTGACATTGCACATCTCTGAGAAGACACAGGGGATTCCAGTGTGGGAGGCTGAGTCCCCTCTGGGCTTTGGGGTGGCACAGTAAGCAGTGCTGGTGTGCAGAGCAGAGCTCTGACTTGCACCCTGCTGCAAGAACGCAGCAGGGATGAGCCAGAGACTGGGCTAAAGCTGACAGGAGGCGTTTTTGGGTTTGCCTTTCTGAAATCTCATGTCTGTATTTACTTGTTCTTTTATAAAAAATGCAGGAGGTTTAGGCATTACCACAATGCAAAACACTTCATTTACATATAAGAGAAATGGCCTGTGTAATTTTGCAGAAAATAAGAGGATATTTTAAGATGCTTTGATCTGTCCTTCAGCATTTCAATATCTCTTCTACAGAAGCCTACATAGAAGTTAAAGGCAGTAATATTGCAAGCTGTCTCTTCACAGGAGTCTATGAGTTTATTCTTAACTCCTTAGGAGTTTTCGAGGCTGTCAGCCTCAGTTTAAATACTTCAAGCATTTCCCTTCTCCTGCCTCTAAGAGCACTGTATGTGTTGTTTGAAACACCAGCCTTAATTCCTTCCCTACCACAGCACTCACCTACTGGCTTTATTCCCTTCAGTTTGCTCCTCCCATATTTTCTAGCAACCACTTCCAGACTGAAGCAGCATTTTCTGGTCCATTTCCCTCTTTCATCTTTAAGTCCCTGTATGCTGCTAGCTCAGGGATGCAGTTCAAGTGTCTCACCCTTGCTGTGTGAGCACTCTGCTTGGACCTCCTTTAGTCCCAAACACAAACTGGGAGCTGTTCTCATCCCACCCAGTCCTGCCTTCTCCTACCCAGTGCTGACAGAGAGCAGAGCAATCACTTCACTGTCCTCCCTGGGACTGCAGGCAAAAAGGCTCTGCCAACCAGAAAACTGAAGAATCTCCCACAGGAACACTCTCAGGGCAGTACAAGATGGGGATGACAGTTCCCTCGGTATCCTTCCCCACACAAGCCTCTTTGGTCAGCCATCCTGAATTTAGACAATTAACTAACACACAGGCTTTAAAGATCATTTAAGGATAGGAGGTAAAATAAAATAACAAAACTTTGCTACCTGAAGCACAATATAAACCACAGAAGACAAGAAAAAATTGGTGATTTTCATTGTGGTAGTGCTGAGTCTAACAAAGGCCAGAGTGAGTGTTCCTTATGACACCATCCTTTTATGCCTCCCCAAACAAGGCACTACAGATCTTTTTACATTTAAATGACACTGGGAGATGCTTCGAATAGGGAAACACTTCAGAAAATAGTTCTTATTTCTGAGATTTCCCATATTTCTCTTTCCTTCTAAAGTCTGAGAAAACTGATACTTTAACCACTTGGTGGGTCCCTTCTACAGGGTTGTGGTGCTGACAGGTACCACACGTTGTGCCAATCATTCCATAGTGTACGTAATTAATCATTTTTAAAACTAATACATGGTAAATTGTGTCAAAGGAGATGAAGGAATTATCTTCAGAGTAGTTTTTTGAGACTTCTCTAGTTTATTCAAAAGTCAAACTAAGATGTTGTTTAAGTTTATACCTAAAAGGGAATTCTCAGCGTGTGTGTGAATCGACACATACAGGTAACCATGGCAACCACCAAACCACAGCCGAAATGCAGAGGAGATTTATTTCATCACCTCACTAACAATGCTGGGTGGCAGAGACACACAGGGCACAGATTCCCTTATGTCAATCCATCCCAGTGGGCAGAGACACACAGGGCACAGGCAGAGACACACAGGGCACAGGCAGAGACACACAGGCAGAGACACACAGAACACAGGCAGAGACACACAGAACACAGGCAGAGACACACAGGGCACAGGCAGAGACACACAGGACACAGGCAGAGACACACAGGGCACAGATTCCCTTACGTCAATCCATCCCAGTGGGCAGAGACACACAGGGCACAGGCAGAGACACGCAGAACACAGGCAGAGACACACAGGGCACAGGCAGAGACACACAGGGCACAGGCAGAGACACACAGGCAGAGACACACAGGGCACAGGCAGAGACACACAGGGCACAGGCAGAGACACACAGGGCACAGGCTCTGTCAGGCTCAGCCCATCCCAGTGGACAGAGCCCATCCCAGTGGGCAGAGCCCATCCCAGTGAACAGCTTCCCAACACTTCCAGCGTTACTTTATCCTGTTCCCTCTGCGTTCTAATAACTCTTGCTCCTTAGAAACTACCTACATGTTAAGTCTTTGAGCTTTCCCATGATACAAAGATCTTTTTTTCTGGGTTATTACAGTTAATTTAGAGCCTAGCCAAGAGTGTAAATTGTTTCAATTAGTACCTCTGTGCAAATTACTTTGTATATGTCAAAACTGAATGTTGCCCATCATCTCATTCTCCATTTCCAGCACCATCTTTTTGTACCCTTTGAAGATCATCACAGACACCTCTGGTCTTGATTAACCTAAATAGTGTGTGTTCGATTTACATCTCTTGCCTCTTCTTATCAATTTTCTCATGGAAATATGCATGTGTGTATTTGTTTTTCATATGTAAATTAAGGATTAAATTCCCTTTTAGGAATTCAGATGTATCACTCCCCAGACTTTCTGCTGTGGCCTCGGTTTCCCCATCCAATTCAAGATCAAGAGTAATTTAGGGACCAGATGTGAAATGGAAGGGAAGATTCAAAATCCACTTTGTCCTATGTATTGAGTGGGATTCTGACTTTGCTTTTCATGGCTACTTTTTATTTTTCAAAGCTGGAGAAACTCCAAATTTAGCCAAGGAGCACCTTGATTATTTCTGTCCCTACCCAGAGCACTGTTTTCTGAGACAGGCATTGCAAATTGCAACCGTGCAGGGGTCAGGAACACCACACCACCTCAGCACCCACTGCAGTCACCAGCTGTGACCTGCCCTGGGCTCAGCTCCACACACAGCTCCTGGGGCTGCAGGTGCTGAGCTCTGCCAGCCCCCAAGCCGTGGCAGATGGCACAGTCACAGCACCAGGGTGTCCACCAGGAGCTGGGAGCAGCACAGGGCTGCTCTCAGCCCACACGTGTGTGGCAGTGCCAGGGTACCAAGCACTCCAGGACCTGTGTGCTGGGCAGTGCCAGGGTACCAAGCACTCCAGGACCTGTGTGCTGGGCAGTGCCAGGGTACCAAACCCTCCAGGACCTGTGTGCTGGGCAGTGCCAGGGTACCAAACCCTCTAGGACCTGTGTGCTGGGCAGTGCCAGGGTACCAAACCCTCCAGGACCTGTGTGCTGGGCAGTGCCAGGGTACCAAACCCTCCAGGACCTGTGTGCTGGGCAGTGCCAGGGTACCAAACCCTCTAGGACCTGTGTGCTGGGCAGTGCCAGGGTACCAAACCCTCCAGGACCTGTGTGCTGGGCAGTGCCAGGGTACCAAACCCTCCAGGACCTGTGTGCTGGGCAGTGCCAGGGTACCAAACCCTCTAGGACCTGTGTGCTGGGCAGTGCCAGGGTACCAAACCCTCCAGGACCTGTGTGCTGGGCAGTGCCAGGGTACCAAACCCTCCAGGACCTGTGTGCTGGGCAGTGCCAGGGTACCAAACCCTCTAGGACCTGTGTGCTGGGCAGTGCCAGGGTACCAAACCCTCCAGGACCTGTGTGCTGGGCAGTGCCAGGGTACCAAACCCTCCAGGACCTGTGTGCTGGGCAGTGCCAGGGTACCAAACCCTCTAGGACCTGTGTGCTGGGCAGTGCCAGGGTACCAAACCCTCCAGGACCTGTGTGCTGGGCAGTGCCAGGGTACCAAACCCTCCAGGACCTGGGTGCTGGGCAGTGCCAGGGTACCAAACCCTCCAGGACCTGTGTGCTGAGCAGGACCAGGGTACCAAACCCTCCAGGACCTGTGTGCTGAGCAGGACCAGGTATGCCAGGTCAGACGCTGCAGTGACAGCTCTGACTGCTGAGCATCCACAGAGTGTTGCTGGCAGGACTAAAAGAAAGAATTGGTAACAGGCACAGGAGCATACTCATCCTCTTCCACGTGTACAGTTTAATTCCCACTGACTCCCAGGGGTTCAGAGGAAAGAGCTGAGATTCTGTTATGCTGCACAAAGCAGCAGAGCATACACAACATTTCACCCTTAAAAACGAGAGCATCCACATACTGAGTGGTAGGACTGAGACACACCAACCACAACTTCATCCCCAAATGGTCAGTTCTTTTTTATACAAACTGGTTTAACACACCAGAAAAATTATGGTTTTATTCAGAATTTTTTTTGCTCTTTCCAACAGCTGATTCTTCTTTCACTGCTACTGAAATCACAAATTCTACAGTTCAATTTGTGACTCGTATCTGGAGGAATCTCTGGTTATTCCAAACTTCATTATCTCCTGGAATTCATGTTCCTCAGATAGAAGTGGTGATGCCTGGTGGAGTTCAATGTTATTTATCTGCAGTTGATCTTTCCCAAGGCCATTGACAGAAAGATAGATGGAAAACATTTATTCTCTCTGTAGCTTGTATAATTTTAATGTAATGCCATCAGATCCCCCAGCTGTCTGTCACTTTGCTCTGAGATTGATGTGAAATGCTGAAAGAGGCAAATAAAGCTGATAATAATAGCAAAGTACACAGTAATTTGTGCTTGACAGTGCCCAAAACTTGCTGGCACTGTTACCTTTCACTCAGTAATGCTGTTTCCTGGATTATGCTGCATCACCATTCCATGCAATCCAGGCCTGGGCTTTCCTGGCATCTGTACACACAAATAAATATACCTTAGCAAACATTGGGTTTCAGTCAATTGGCAACAGCTTCTTGGTACCAGTTTAGATGGGATGATGATGTGGTTAAAATTCATCAACTCTCCTCATGGAAGGGAACAGCTCAGCAGCACAGAGAGGGATCCACCTCCTCCAAGACCTGAGGTGGTGGGCAGCTCCAGAAGAGAGGACCAGGCTGGGCAGCTCCTGCAGGCAAGTGTCTCCTGGGTGTGGGACAGCAATGAGAAATATATCAAACAAAGACTCTAAAAGACATCTATATATATCCAGGTTCATAAATTGCTATCCAAAACACTGATACTGGTACAAGAGTTCCATACCTCTGACTAACTGGTTTGTTAATTAATTTTTTTTTTTCAGAGAAAAGAGGAAAATCATCCTACATTTCCTGGTACCCAAGCAAATGATAAAAATATTTTCTACATTAAAGTTGACATTGATTAGCTTGGCTCTAGTGAGACTTCACTGCCTCAAAAAGAAATCCCTCAAAAGGCTGGAAAAAGCCTCTTTATTAATGCTTTTCTGTGTTTACATAATATATATCTGCAACCATCGAATATTACTTGAGAAGCAATTAGGCTCAAATGACACATGCTGAGATGGCAGTAAAACTGCCATGTAAAGTGCCAGAATAACTGTTCCAATAAACCATATATTTAGCTTTTAAAAAACTGTCCAGCCTTATCTATACTTTATTAAAACTGTAAGACAGAGTACCAACTGCAAAGGCTGTGTGAGAATCCTCTGGAATCACACAGAGATCCAAAGCACAGCCTAAGAGCAGAGGGGGGAGTGGTTCCCTGCAGTGCCCAGCCCCTCAGTTTGCTTGCAGCACCACGGAGTCAGACTCACGGAGTATTCTGAGTTGGAGGGGACCCACGAGGATCACGGAGCCCAAGCTTTAAGCAAATGGCCCCGACAGGGGTGGAGCAGAGCCTTGGTGTCAGCGCTGGGACACAGAAAGGTCCTGGGGTGGGGCAGAGCCAGCGCTGGCCCTGGGGGCAGGAGGGGCCAGGGACCCGGGGCTGGGGGCTCTGCTGGGCTCTCACACCCACCCTGAGGGCAAAGGGCACTGCCGTGTCACCAGCAGCTCTTCTGGACATTCTGTAGTGGTTTCAGCATCTCCCAAAGGACCTCTGAAAAAAACCTGTGGAATCTCCTAAGGCAGGTCTGGCATCCTCGCACTCAGAGCGCTCCTTTCCTTCCCACAGCGGGGACAGACAGACTGTTTGCTGTTGGATCTCACAAGTTTACTTCTCATTTTTCATCTGCAGCTCTTTTGCTTCTGACAACATCAGTCATCCTAAATATGGGGGATGGCTGTGGGAAGCCATCAGCATCAGTTAAAAATGCATCATGCCGAGGTTCTCAGCCCAGATTTGTAGAGCTTTATCTCTATATGCATCCTGTCTGTTGGTATTATGTCATACAGTAAATTACAGGAAATTCAGTAATTGTAATCAAAAAAACTTTAAAAATTTCTTTTAAATTCAGTCATTCAGTCAAAAAAGAAATAAATGGGTTTATCCTTTATACAGTGTGTATTTTCCTAATTTATTGAAAAAATAGGTATTTTTAAAGTTCTTTTCCAGTCCCACTGAATTCGTTCTCCACCATTAAACTTAATGCTCTTCCAAGTGGTTTCCGTGTTTCAATATTGCCTTGTTGGTGGGGTAGAGAATGTTAAGAAATTAAAAGCATAGGAAACTTCTGATGCTGTAAATGTTAAGTTCTGCCACTGAAATTGCACTTTTAGCAGTTTGAGATTAATGACATTTGTCATAAATGTCCTGCTTTTTAAATGTTATGTAAAACATGTTTCCAGGCACACAAAGAAAGAAGGCTGGGAATAAAGTTTGACTTATTTAGCTGTTGTTACTAGATTATGCAGCAGGATTGCTTTTACTTTTCCTTTACAGTAAAAACACCTCTGACTATACAACATTCTTGTAGGTGGTTCCACAAATAGACACACATACGTTGTACACAGAGTATGTATTTTATATGCATGTAAAGAACATACAATATTACATCATTATTTAATGAATACATGTAGTGTTCATTGTATATTCACGTAAATAGAGTTGTCAGTGTCTATTAACTAAGTATCAAGATGTCCCCAATAGATGGGTCAAGTTGGGAGAATAAATATATTTGAAACACTAATAACTAGGAAACAATTAAAAGTTAATTAGAGAAGAGCATCAAAACTACCCGTTTTAAATTGTACATATAGTCATGCAAAGCAACAAAAGGAATGCTGCACTGAAAAAACCACAGGCTGATTTTCAGAGCTTAAATATTCTAGCAGATATTTGAGTAAAGGTTTGCTGTGCAAGGACACAGAGGCTTTTTAAGAGCACATTCCACTCATGTTTCCTAAACTAGGCAGGGTAACCCTTTAAGTCTAGTTAACCCAAATTATTTCTCCAAAATGAACATGGGCATTTAGGACAAATATTTCTGTGTGCAGTTTGGGGCACCACAATATAAGAAAGATATGAAGCCACTACAGAGTGTCCAAAGGAGGACACAGATGGTGAAGGATCTGAAGGTGTTGTAGGAGGGGAGGCTGAGGGCACTGGGTTTGCTCAGCTGGAGAAGAGGAGACTGAGCTCAGGAGGCTGCAGCTCCTCCCGAGGGAGAGCAGAGGAGCAGCTCCGATCCCTGGGACAGGGACAGCACCCAGGGAGTGCTGGAGCTGGGCCAGGGAGGCTCAGGCTGAGCTCAGGGAAAGGTTCTGCTATTCCAGAGGGTGCTGGGCACTGCCCAGGCTCCCCAGGGCATGGGCACAGCCCCGAGGCTGCCAGAGCTCCAGGAGTGTTTGGGCAGCACTCTCAGGCACACAGTGGAATATCTGGGGTATCCTGGGGTATCCTGTGCAGGGCCAGGAGCTGGGCTGGGTGATCCCTGTGGGTCTCTTTCCACACAGCAGATTGTGGGTGATTCTATTATCTCCTGAGCACTCAGTGCTCCTTTTCCACACGGGAAATCCTGGAGTGTTGCTCTTCTCCAAGAGGCTAAAAAGTACAATCAAACGTTTGTGCAATGACCTAAACCATAACAACAAAACGATTTGTAACACCATAAATTGCAAATAAAAACAAGTGAATAATGCATAATTTTTTGAATCTGTTAATTCTAAATGAGCTGTTATTCAGCTGTGTAGTCCCATACTGTTACAGGGAGTTAGTCCTTGGCTATTTTTATTCCATGAGCTATCTTTTCATATGACATTAAATTTTAAATTAATTGTACAGAAAGCTAAAGTTGAGGGAAAAAAAAATTTTAAATGTCTGATGACTTGACACTTCTCTCCCCCGGGTGTCTCTCTGCTCTGCTGAGAGGTTGGTCTTTCCAGGCTGTGTCTGCACACAGGGGTCTGCAGGACCCCCGTTCCCAGCTCCCACAAATTAAATCCATCTGTTCTTCAACCCCTGGTGATCACTTAGTGCTCATCCCCCTTATCCTCGGTGTGGAAGCAGCCCCGCAAACTGTGCTGAGCCCTCCCTCCCTCCCTCGTGTGTGTTCTCGGCATGTTTGGGTGGCAGCAGGCAGTGACACCCGCGCACACCGAGCGCAGCTTCCCCTGCAGATTCCTTTCACTGCTTTCATCCAACGCCTGCACAGAAAAGCCCTCGTTGGAAACAGGGTGAAAAAGGGGTTGCCGTGACTTTTTATCCTAAAAGTGAATGCGGAAGCCAGCTCCATTTCCCTTCACAGAAAGCGTCTTCTTTCACTGGACAGTAAAGTCCAACCACTTCTAAATTTCACCTCTTCCCTAAAAACAACTTCTCAGCTGAAGTAATTGTGTTAAAACATAAACAAACTCTTACACTCCCTCAAGAAACCATTAAACATGGTCAGGAATTTGCATATGGCTGATTGTTTAGGAAACAAACGGTCTCCTGAGAGGACTGTAATTAATCTTTTCCATCAAATCTGTTGATTAGTCTTTCTGGTAATAATGCTAGACAATACAAGCAGGTGTGAGTCATGATATAACTTTCTTTGAAATTTAGGATTAAATGTGTCAATAAACAAAATTTTAAGCGCATTTTTTTAAAGTTTGAATCTTTAGTAAGAGATTAATTCTGCTTTTTACATCAAAACTGAAGTTGATGTAGCCATAACCCTAACCCTGACCCTTTGGAGTGAACTGCAAAACTGCAGCACAAGGAATCTCTTTCCCCACAATAAGTCTATCACATCTTTCTAAAAGCAGGAGCTCACAGTGTCACCCAAAGCATATACATTTTCCATGTCCCCAGAACAGCACTTGTGTGCTCTGTAATTCAGATAAAAGAACAGTCAGATAACAATGCCAGGCTCAGACCAGGCAGTCCCTGGCAGCTCTGCAGGAAGCTCCAGGGGATGTTTCTGGGGCTTGTTGCCTCTGCAGGTCTGGTAAAAACCACGAACCCATGAGCAGCAGCAAATCCTCCAGGCCAGGTGTTCCCATAAGGCATGCAGGGATAAGGCATGCAGGGATTAATTCATTGCTGTTTTGGATTCTGACCCAGGGCATTGAAAGGCTGGCAGATTGCAGCCCCACTGGGGCAGAACAGAGAGCCATTGCTGAAGCTGTCAGTGCACTTAGACCCATCCCCTGGTAGCACACCCTGTCCTTTGGAGGGCCTAATGGCCAATTAGTGCTAATTACATAAATGAAGATTGCTATTTTAGACAGCCAGCAGTGATGTAGTAATGGCAGGCAAGGTGCTTGTGCCAGTCTAGGTTCTGTTGGGGGCAGCAGCACTGTCAGCCCCCAGGGGCAGAACAGCCCAGCCCCACCAGGGGAGCAGGGGCCATGCCCTGGCACACAGACAGCTCAGGGCAGGACTGAGGGGATGCAGAAGCCCCAGGGGTTCCCCACTTTGGGTTTCTGTGGGTGCCACTGACCCCAGCAGCTGCCAAGAGATGCAGCAGGTATCCACCCATGCATGGGGTGAGGGGATGGCAGGGGAGCTCGGTCTGACCTGCTGCCAGCTGCCCTCTGCAAAGCCGTGCCAGGTGCCATAGCTGGCCCTCGAGGCATTTCCCTGTTCCTGCTTTAATGCTTGTGGCTGCCACAGTTCATCGAGAGCCTAGCCAAGAGAAGTCCTGCACAGTCATGAGCACTGTGTGAGAAGAGGTTGCTTTTCCTCTACCTTGCCCACAGAAAGAGGATTATATCATGAAGTTGTGCTCAATAAGGTGATATAGATTCAAGATGCCTGTTCCATTCTCTTGGGGGACCAGAGAACAGGAATGATATGAGAAATCCTACATGAAGCATGGATACAGCAGAAAAGAGAAACGATCTGCTGCACCTCTGAGAAATACAAGTAAGACACACTACTGCCAGACAGCTGAGTTCCTACACAGAAAGACTACATGGGCAGTCCTGAATCTCTGGGAGAATTCTCTCAAGACAAACAGCCACTTTTTTATGATGAAGGGGCAATTAGAACAAAGAAAATGTGCTGTATTCCCATATTTCTATGAGCTAGCTCCTCCCTTACCTGAGATAAATGTAGGCTAGTCCCAGGGGCTCAGCCCTGAGGCTGCAAAGTTTAGTCTTGATGTTCCTGCTGCTGGGCCATGAGGCATCTCAGATAATAACTGAGAAATCCTTTAGAAGGTGACAAGCTTCTTCCAGAGCACCTGCCACGTTCTGCTGCTCTGCACACCATGAGTCCATGAGCCAGCCCAGAGCCTTGGCTCAGTGCAGCTCCAGTGGCTCCTAAAAGATCAAAGGTAAAAACAAAATGTGAGCAGTGATTAAACACTTGGCAATGGTGATATTTAATTTCTTATTTGCTGGTCTCAGATCACACACTGATGATCTCTTCTCACATTTAGCAACCCCCCATGTGATGGGCAGCTGGAATTCAGTTTTTCCAGGGCAAGCACCCGTGTTCCTCTTTTACAGACTGAGACCATGGTGTGCTGACCCTTGGGAGCCCATTGCACTTTGCCATATGCTGTGTCTAGGGGGGATCTGAGATGCCTTGGCACCAACCTCTCACCACACTGCTCCTCGCTGGCTGAACCTGCTGTGCCTCTGATGAGCTGTGCCTTCTGTTTCCCCGAGGAGACCTCAGAAGTACATCACCTTCCCAGTGCATCACCTGCCTGCAGAGCTACTTAGGAGGTTATGTAGAAGTTGAATTCAAGAGTTTTTTGGCTGACTTTGTTTCAAGAGAAAGGCTCAGAAAGCTGGTCAAATCACATGGAATATCTTTTGATGAAAGCAGAATTAAATACAGTGGCTTTAATGAATATTTTCTACATAAATATTCCTTTCATATATAATTAATCTTTAGGGACTATGGAAAAAGGTATATAGAAAACAGTTTAATTGTTCTAACTACTTCAGTTTTAGCTGAGAAGAAAATATTTCTGCATGTAGTTGTAGAATAAGTTTGTCAGGTATTTCTTTGGTGTCACTAAAGTGACATTCTGGACCAGTGGAGGTCAGGAGAAATTTCAGTACTGGTTTTTTCTATACTCTAGAATTTTCATCTGAGCGAGGCTGTGGAAGCTGAGAGGTCTTGTATGGCATGTCACTGTCTGGCTGCTCGAATGCAACCACGGAAGGATGTCTCAAGGGTGCCACCATTGTCTTCCTAAATTTCAACCCTGTTGCGTATTTTAAATTTGGCAATTAGTACAAGGAAAAAAAGTAATTTTAATTTAAAGCATTTTAAGTTACCTCATTAGATTCAATATTAATTTCTTTATCGTCTCATCTCAATTACATTTCCATTTCAAATTATTTGTCTCTGTTAATGCTAGTCAATTTTATATCTTGCTAACAACAAGTGTGATGTTGATGGGTGGCTGGAGCACTTGAAGGTCATCGCAGCAGGCAATGATCCTGTGACAGAGCTTTGCACAATCCTTGTCCTGCCCAAGGGAAGTCACCCACAGGAATGCATAAGCTGTCAGAAGATGTGGGTATTTTTATTGCTGCACTTTCCTCATCTTCTGGGGTTTGAAACAAGTGTCACAGGATCTAAGGCTCTTGTTGCTGGGTGAGACACTGAGGATGGCAGTAACTGGAGCCTTCTGTGGCTCAGCAAGGCTCAGGGTGCAAGGTTCTCCTGGCTGCACGGTGCAGTTGCATTTTTAATTCCTTTCCTACCACAGAAAAGGGATCCCTGAGTGCCAGGCAAAGCTCGTGCTGTGTAATTCATGGCCAAGGCTGGGCCAGCACGAGAACCATCCTGCAGCAGGGCTCAGCTGTCCTGAGGTACTGACCACGTTTGCTGCAGCACCCCGGGGAAGTCCCCCTGCAAATTGTATTTAAAATAATAACCCACTGGGCATGTTGTGCCTCGGGAAGAGCTGCCTTGAGGGAGAGAGGATAGGGAGAGAGGATTGCCAGAGACAACCAAAGCCTGCTGGTTTGAGGAGCAGCTGCTTCAGCAGAATCCCTGCAAATTGCAGCTGGTTTCTGGTGTCTCTTGCCATTCCTTGTCCTGAGGTTTACCTTGACCATCACCTGGCCAAGAGCTGTTGTAGGTTTCATTTGCATGCTCAAAGCACATTTAAAGAGATGCTGGCATTTTTCCAAACAGAGAAAATGATCTGCTAATATACTGGATAATTGTTACACTGGAGCAAAATGTCAGAACAGACAATCGTTCTGAAAAATCATTAAAAAGAAAAATTAAACTATAAAGTACAGTCAGCCTTTGAATGTAAAATCACAATTTAAACTCACTCTTTATGAAGACATAGACATAAAGAGAATCAGAAATGTTTAAAATAATTATGTACTTTAACAGAACCTAAAGTATTCTTTGATGTCTAAAATTTTAACAAGTGAAATAAAAGTAGAAAGGATTATGAGAACACATCTCCAGAAGCTGGGTTTTGAAAAGAAAATACTATCATGAGATTTCGCATCAGAATTACAAAAATGACAGCACTAAGAGTGCTTCCTTCCAGAACTGAAATATTAGCTTTTTTGATGTGAAAATGACACTGTCAGAGAAAAAAAATCTCTGTTCTATGTTTCTGATACATTGATAGACTCCTTCATTTTCAGATAGAGCTATCTAGCTAGGAAAGACAAATGAGGAGACTTTTTGTAAGGAAAGATGGATTCGAAGTCCTGTTATTTATAGCTTATTACTGGCCTACTTATGTTTATATCATTAGAGTTATGTTGGCTGTTAAAAGTAGTGGATTACCCCAAGAGAATTACAGATGTATTATGAAAAGTAAGGACATAGAAATCCCCAATAAATGAAAAATAAACCTAGGAAACCTCACAGGTCTTAGAGCTGAAAAACATGACTGAATTTAAACTTGGAACTTTGAGTGAAATATGTAAAATATAACATAAGATACTTGAAAAATGGTGAATGCCAAAGGATCTGAGTATTGGATCTGTGCTCAAAGAGGATCTTTATTGCTAACATCTACATGCCAGGAGCTACAGTGGAGCACAGGGAGACAAAGGAATCCACCAGTGCTGAAAAGCTTTTCTTTGCACTCCTAGTGTTCAAGAGTGATCTCAACAACATGTCTTGGCTGGCAGATGTTTCTGTCTCAGTACCTGGGCACTGACTTTAAACCACCAATGTGTGAACAATTTGAACTCACCTGGTGTCTGAGAAACCTCTGAAAAGCAGCAGAAGGCCCAAGCTCTCTCTTGTAGCCTCCATTGTGGCAGCAAAATATGCAACTGTAGCAAAAGACAATATAAATTATTTTGGAAAAAGTTTTGCAAAGAATCTTTGCACACCTCTTTTAGAATGTTTGAAGATCCTTGTATGAGCTGAATCAAAGAACTCATGAACTGCATCCAACAGAAACTATTGGAAAAACAATGTATAAAATCAGTCTCTTTTCAACTCCTTGATAGAGCAACAAATTAAAGCCTCAAACCTTTCCTCTTGAACTTTAATTTTTAAGACAAAAGCATAATCCTTTTCTTATCTACAGAGCACATATTAGCCTCTGTCTTCGACAGGTGTCTCATCTTGACTTCGTCACTTTGTGGGTCATTCAAGAAATTTACTTCCTCCTGAGCCAGTTTACCACTTTTTGATGTATCACTATTTCTTAAAGGTTTTATAAAGAGCCATAATCGCTTGTGACTCTAGTTAAAGAGAGTAAATATCCAACCCCTTTTGTTTTCTTCTAGCAGGAGAGGTTCTTAATGAGACTGAGTCACATCCTAAATAGTCAGTTCATAATTCGGGGGCTTGAGTGTCAGTGTCCACAAGCAGGGACTATTTGTCTAAGAAGTAAAGGTGACTGACAAAATCCATTTTTGTGAGCATCCCTTTGCAGGCTCAGAGCTGGAGTGGTGCCAGACAAACACCTCATGATGTGGTTATGCCATATTTCTCTTCTCTGGCTCTTGGGTACAGACAAGTTCCTTGCATGCATATCCTCTCTTCCAAAGTAGCATTGCAACTCAATAATAATCAGAAAAAAAGATGTTTGGCACTAAGAAGCTTCTCTCCTCACCTTATTCTGTGTCCCTCCAGATTCCTAGGTAGGACCTAAATCTGCAAGGAAAAAAGCCCCACTAAATACCCTTCCATTCATTTGTTTTTTTAAAGAAACCTGGAACAGCTTTGTTTTCTTGAAAATCCATCACTCATAACTACAAAGCAGTTAGCAGCTTTATATCATTAAACACAAAACAAAAATGGAATTAATGTCACAGTTTAATTCAGTCTTCTGTGGCAATCTGTTATTCAAATTGATTAGGAGCAATATGAAGCAGGAAAACATGAACTGTTATTAACATCTAGTAAGCTGCTTAATTGAAGATGCAAAGCAGAGTCATATATTACAGATTGTACTACTGCAGCTCTTGTGAAACCTCAGCCATCCCAGTGTGACTGGGAGCCTGCAGCTTGCAGTGTGGGGCACTGCCATGGCTCTGTCTTGTACCACATCTGCAGAAATGCACTTTTCATTTGCTCTAGCACTGAGAAGTGAAGAGGTCAGGGGGAAACATTACAGCACAAAACCTCACAGAGGCATTTGCATCAGCCTGCCTGCTGTGTGCCCTGGGACTGCTGGTGCTGCTGCCATACCTTCTCTAAGGGCTTAGGCACACTAGGAGAGTCATATTGCAAGAAAAAACAACCAAAACCAACACCTGTATGTTTTAAGACCCCAGGTTTTATCAGAAACAGAATAAGGGGCTCTCAGACTTTGATTTTGGCTGGAGGAAGCATTGACTATGTGTTACTCCCACTTCAGGCTTCCCTATCATCCTTCTGCATCAGCTCCTCAGCCCTTGCTGTGCTGAGCAGGGTTACAGCAACAGCATCTTCAGCAAGACCTGAGGAGTCCTTGGCCTGCTGTTCCTCAGCACTGGGACCCCTCCCTGGACACAGCTGGCCAGGAGTCAGATGAAACAGCAGACACAATGGAGTCTGTTGATGCCCAGGACATCAAGAGAATAAGAGGAAAATTATTTTTGTTCTGGCAGCATCACCCCTAAAACCAGGACCAGAGCCAGCCCAAACCCAAGGGGAAGAGTGCACTCCCCACACTGATGGCTCTCAGCTCCTCCCACACTTGCCTGTGACTTCTGCTGATATCTGCTGGATATCTGCTGCCTCTAACACCTGTATGGGATGGACAGAATCCGACCCTACTGGTTCTTGCCAAAAGAGAAGCATGGCTGTTTGATGATTAATTCAGAGGGAAGTTTATATTCTTTTTATAAATGAGATAATGGAGCAAGGGCCAAATGGAATACTGTAGATACTAAACCAAACCAAATAAATCCAAAACCCTATCACAAAATAGCAATTTATAAAGGTGAGTAGCTGTATCTGTGAAATGCAGGTCACCTCTTCAGTGGCCATACTGGCACATCAAAGGTGCTTGATAAATGCTCTGTGTAAAGGGAGTTCCTACTGCTAACAGTGAAACTGCAAACTAAATTAACCCCCATTACAAAAACCACTGTAATAAGGAAATACATTTTTTCTTTTTTTGTCAGTTGTGGCTGGAAAATTATATGGCACAATTAAAGTCTTCACCTGTGACAGCGATTCACTGAGAAGCTTAAGTTGCCAATACTATGAAGAGTGCTAAATTCTATCATTTTAACTTCTGTCACATCAGTAGAAGAACCCCTACATGTTGCTCGAGAGCACGAACGGACACACACACACACACAGGTTGAGTGTCAGAAGAAGAAGAAGGAAGTTTTATTTTTCACAGCTTTTATACAATTCTTTGAGACTCTGTGGATTGGACAGGGAGATCTTCTCCTGTCCATCTCCATTGGTTTGGACAGAAGTCCATTAAACCCTTGTTTATCATGAATGGAATGAAAAACAAGGACAGTTAGAAAAACACATCTTGTTTGTGCAGGATTTCGTGGGAACTTGAGAGTAACTTTACAAAACAACACGAACAGTTCTGACTCCAAATTAGAAGGCTTATTTTCAGGGCGACACCTCCACACTTGCTTCACCACAGTAATTACTTTATCCCATGGCAAAGAGTTACAAGGTAAGTACTGCTGAATGTAATGCAGATGGCAAAAGGGTTTGTTCAAAGCACTTCCACAGTTATTCCCTGGCCACTGCCAGGATTCAGAGATGCCTGCTCTCCCAGTGTCTGTTTCTTTCTTACTTGCACTCACACTTGTTTATATTTTCCTCCCTGGTGTTTTCTTCAGTTGGGCTTTTGAGCTGTGTAAGGCTCTTTGAAGGTGTGAAATAAAGGTCCATCCAATTCTTCCTGCTGGAAGTTGGATGCCACCCAAAACAGCAAACAGGTTTTGACAGGCTCCAAGCAGCGTGGCTTTGGATTACTTGTGATTTCATTTTGGCAGCTTGAGTTTTATAGATAGTATCCACTCTTTGGTCTATAGTAAAGAATACACTTTATAGCTGCAGAAATCCACCTGTGTCCGTAGAATCTGAAATTTACATTTGGAAACACTTGTGTGGAAATTTAATGTGGCCCTTGAAAACTGTGTAATGCCAACAGTCTAGCAAGGAAAAGGTGCCTTTGTCAGAAAAACAATCCCACTTAGCAATCAGCTCTAACCCTGGTTATTTCCGAGGAACAAGAATCCATCCCTGTTCACCTCCTGGGAGTGGCTGAGAGGGCACAAATCTCCCTTCCAGGAGCTGACAGTGTTTGGGGCAGGAGGACTGGGCCCTCTATCACAGGCTATGGCTTCAGCAGCCACTGCCCACCCTGGCGTGGGCTCTCACGTGTGGTGTTTGAAGGGGGTCATTATCTGGGGGCAGGGAGGTAGCATCTGATTTTATCATTCTCCACTGTTATTTTGATGCAGTTACTCAGCACTGATATGAACTTTTATTCCCCAAAGTTACTGGGGAACTCATTAAATAAATAAGGGTATTTGTTCAGTGGAAAGATACTGGATAAAGAGATATGGAAAGATATTGCATTCAAACTTCCTGTCCTGTCAATTAATTGTTTCTAAAGTAAGTCCTATAAGATACCTGTTCGATGAATTCACACATTTTCCTTTTTCTATGATAGTGCACAAGACAAAGAAAGAACAAATCTAAGAAGCTAAGGGAATATTGATTTATTCAGTCAGCCAAAGGAAGAAACAGACTTTACACTGAGGCTGGCTGGTTTTGTGTCCAAGTTAGATTTCCCATTGGTACCATACATAGCAGTGGCATTTGTTCACTGACAAGCACCAGAGTAATCCCAGCCTTACAGATGTCTAAGAGAGAGCAACAGGTAGAGAGATAGACAGGTATTTTCTTTATATTGACATGCCAAATTTCAGGAAAAAAATATTCTGAAGATTTTATACTTGAGAGAGCAGAGGTGACAGGAAGCTGTAATTTCCTATTTCTGAGCTTTAGGTTGAACTGCTTTATCTGTTTTGGTGTAAATAAACAACAAAAATCGAAACCTGTGATCACAAAACACCTTTGAACACTATGTGAGGAAATATGAAAGTAGCTTTGTTTGGCTGAGGTAGTTTAGAAGTACTCTGATAGTCTACAGTGCAACTGTATTAGGGAACATTAAAGGACAAGACAAAGCAGGGAAAAATGCTACACAATTGTACAACAAAGTTCAGAAAAAAGTCCCCATAAAATCTTTATTTATCTCAAGGTAACACTACTTTCAGTAACAGTTTATGCTTTAAAAGTCACTGCGAAAATGAAAACTTTTCTCTCCTGCTTGTTGTATTGAAAAAAGTAGTAACCAAAGAAAGGAAAATAACCACAGATCTGAGTTTCCCACTACCAAACATTCTGTGTCAAGGCAGAAATCTCAGTCCCTGCTTAAAAGGGTGTGCCCTTCACTGGCCCATGACTAGCACAGGTAAGGGATCTGTAGTTACCTGCTATGTGCCCAGGTATCCCTAGGAATCCATCCCAAAGCAGAAGGCACGTGCTGAGGGAGATATTTTGACCAAGATTAAGGATGGATTCACAGTGATGAAGTGTACCAGCAGGAGAACCACGGCCATGTGTTGAACCAGCTGCCAAGGGGCAGGGTCAGAGCCTCCTCTGCTGCTTGCCCACCCAGCTCACTCCTTGCCCAGGCACTCCCTCTGTGCCAGCACACCAAAGCCATGGGAGCTTCAGCTGGCTCTGAAGAGCCCAGTTAAACATGACTGGCACTGTCCTCAGGTGCTGCAGCTCAGAACCACCCCTCCTGCAATCCTAAATTTGCCTCTTTCCAGGAGAGCTGCTGCAGGTGATGCCCCTGATCCATCTAATTCCTGACCTGTGCCCAGGAGTTGTTTGGAGCAGTGCTGACTCTCACAGATCACAGCTGTGCAAAAGGCCCCTGGCACTGTGGCAGTGTAGAGTTCCTGGGAATGTTCCCTGGCACTTTTTAATTGACTTACACAGTCTGCCCTGTGTGGTAGCCTGGCTACCCAGAGGAACAGGACCTGAAAACTACACCTTCACACGAACAGTATCACTTGCTAGTACCAGGAAAGGCAGAAAATATTACAATTTCAGTTTACTACTGCTTTGTCCCTTATTCTAAGAATATCCTTCTTGCACATATCTAGGAACAACCCTTGTAGATTTTTTAAGTTCTTGTCCCTGGACCTTTCTTGCTGAGAAATACTTTAAAGAGAAGCACCACAACCTGATTCTACAATCTAGCCACAGATTATTCATACAAATGAATTACAGAATCATTGCCATTTATGTTTTTGTTGAAAAGGTTCCCTCATAGAATAACCAGCTTCTTTTGGAGAAATAAAATTTGCAGTGGTCTGTATGGGCACTTAAAATTTCCTGGAGTACAGTCTATGGCTTTACAGACAGGGGGTAATTGCTTTCATAATGAGTAACATAGTTTGTAAAATAATCATTATCGAACTTTCATGCAAGCTGATCTTGTTAGCTCCATTTCAGACAATGGAGTTTTATAATAGCTTAAAAAATCTGAAGGCTTGACTTTTCTTTAACAAAAGAAAGTGAATGCCACTACTATTGCTGCAGAAATTTACTGCTCATTTTGTAATAATCAAAATCTTTCTGATTATTAAATTCATAGCTTCATTAAAGAAAATTCAAGCACATAAAGCAGGTATATTACAAGTTCCCAATGACAGCCATTTAGCCATAAAACTATTTTGGTAACAGCCTTTTAGTCATAAAACTATTCTGAATTTATTTTTAAATTAATTAGAAAATACAAATTATGGGTAACAACAAGGAGCTACAAAACCTAGAAAATATGCAAGTAGAAAGATGAGCTTCTACACTTTGTTTCATTGTTGCATTATGAGATTTAAATTCCGGTTTTCGAAAATTCTGAGTCGCTAAGAAAACCTTTCATTTTCTTGTGTATTTTTCTGGGTGATGTTTCCCTTGCTCCCCTTCCAGTGCTAAAAATATTGTTATTCTACTGGTACACTGCAAACATGTGAAACTCAAAGCAGTGATACCAGTGCTATAAACAGTTGAAGAAGGTTGGCTTTTGTATGGGGACATTAATAAGTTTGTTAATCGATTGTGAAGTTAATGGGTTCTCTCACATGTTAGTGAGGGTGTTAATTATGCTGGGAGGTTCATGAGTTTGTTATAATGTGGGTTGGTGTGTTGTGATGGGGATTTACTGCTCAGAAGTTGTGCCTGTGTCTTGGAGAGGATCACAGAAGTTCCTGGGCTTTGCAAAGAGGGAAGGGCACGGGTGCCAATGATTGTTAGCAGGAGGGGAGAGAGAGGAAGAGCTCATTGTAGGTGAGTCTCTCTCTGGACCACCGCGATCCCCTGGGTACCAACTGGAGCAGCGTGAGGGGTGAGGTCAGAGGAGGAGCTATCTTCAGCCCCGGGCTATAAAATCTCTCTCCCAGCCTGGCGAGCGTGTGGCCACTCCCGACCCTTGGTAAGTGCCTGGCGCTGCTCCTTTGCCTTGTGGTTCTGCAGATTGCAATTTTCAGTCTGTAATTGTCACACTTATTTTAGCCAATAAATTTTCCTGTTTGAAATTTTAAATTGGCAAGCTGTTTATTTCACCAGCACTATATCCCTCACTGAAAAGTACTTTGGTCTCACTATATAATTTTTTAGAGCAGCAATTTCAACATGGTGCTTCGTGGACTACTTCAACATATTCTTTGGAAGGTTGATATGTTTGGACAATGCTCTCAGACACAGGTGTCCTGTGTAGGGCCAGGAGTTGGGCTCGACAATCCTGATGGGCCCCTTCCAACTCAGTATCTTCTATGATTCTATGATTCCATACAGAAGCTCAGCCCTCTCTGGAAAGTGCATGGTATTAGTCCATAAATCTGAAACGACAATGACATATCCAAGCAGGGCTCTTGTTCCTCCTTTTCCACAGTCCCTGTGTGCCACCCGTGCTTGCTTTTTCAACTTTTGTCCAAAGTAGCCACCAAATGTACTTTGTCCTTTTCTTCTTTGGCCTTTCCAGTAAGTGGTGTTTCTTTGCAGGGCTCTGACAAAGTGCCTTCCAAGCAGCACAAGCAGCCCAGGTCTTTCTCAAACAGCCTCGCAGGAAGACTGAGAATTCATGGGTAAGAGGTTAGTTTAGGATTCGAAGTGCCTTGTTTCAGTTGTGTGGAAAAGCTGAAGTTCAATGCACACTAAGCATTCAGTTTGGTTGTCAGCTCAACAGCTCTAAAATTGCTACAAATTACAGCTAGGAATCTGGGGTTCTGTGAGCAGAAAAAATTCTTCTTCCAAACAGAAGGTCAACACACATAGAGCTACCCAACTGATATGTTCATACTGCATGTTCTTACTTGCAAATATATTTAAAAATTCTCTCAGGTCATTGCATATATAAATTTTAAGGAGTCCTCTAATCACTACTCAGTTCTGAACAGAAGAACAGAGGGGTGAGACTGGCCTCTTTGATTTAAAAGGATCTAAAGATGTTAAACAAATGTAGCTGAGACAGTCTGTAAATATCAGTGAACTACTTTCAAAAATTCTCATCTGGTAGTAATTCATCAAACTTAATATGGTCTGCTCCTCCAACACTTCCAAAATAATCGAATGAGAGTTTAAAATGTGTTTCTTGACTATTCTGGTCTGAAGAAGCAGGAAAGTGTATAAATCTCACATGAAGGAAACTATTGCTGATGCTATGCAATACTTACAGTGCTTGGACTATGATGGTAATCAAAGTAGATTTCCATGTCAGCCATGTGAGTAATTATGCTAATACCTCACGGTGAGTGATTTTGATTTCTATGTTGGATATGACTGTTTAACTAGGGTTTTCTCTGAATACTCACACTCTGGTCTCAGGCATGTTCCTTTATTATGCTCTGTGGGAATGTAATGGCAAAAATGATGAAAGAGTTTGCATGATACACTGTAGTTCTGTAATTAATCATTTATTCAGTATAGATTTTTCTCACTTTTTTCTTAGGATAAAACAGTTGCTAGCATAAACTTAGCCAGTGTAATAATTCTTCATTATTTCTAAATGTCTTCAGTATTTTTGCTTCAGAACAGCACTACCAGAACAACAGTGCTGGCTTTGTGGGTTATCTGAAGGATACCCACAACACACAATGGTTCTGAATATATACAAAGGCTAGAAACACAGGCCTGTCATTCCAGCAGAACATTCTGAGCATGACAACCAACGAGGAGTTTGCCTCCCTCTATCACAGCTAGCTGGGACAAGTGATGTTGGCAGTGTGGACACCGGGAGGGTTGACAAGCCGAAAGGAGGTTGTCTATAATTCACTTAACCCAGCTTCTCCAGGAATAAAACAGACACCTCAGAATCTGTGCAAAAGGCAGGTCAGATCTGAGGATTGGAGTAAAGAGAAGGATCTGCTCTGTTTTTCAGGGGTTGGGTGGTCTGCACAGCCTGACCACCCCTTGCAGAACCAGTTATTGCTGGAAACCTCCAGGAGAAGGATCCTGACCTGGCAAAGAGTGACTGGGGAGAGGAATCCTTCCTGGGCTTGTGTTTATTTTCTTCCTTTCTGCAGCTGTTGACAAAGACAAAACCAAGACAGACAATACAGATATGGTTTATTTGCTTTTCAAGGCACAAAAACATTGGAAGAACTTGCTAAAATAAACAAAACATACCAGCCTTCTCCGATGCAAAGGCTGGAGGGAGCTCCCTCCCACCCGAAGTCTTAGACCTCTCTAACTTGTAGGACTACAGGTAAGATTCAACATCCAGGGATATATTTGTGATGCTGTGAAAGATTCTGCACGTGTATTTATGCAACATATAAAATGCTTTTAAAATGCAAATGCTTTTAAAAATGGTTTCAGGAAGCAAAGATTAGCGACTCTGCATCTTTCCTGAGCTGTGGGCAAAACTGACAGTAGAGATGAGACTTTGGAAAAGTAACTCCAAGTGGTCTTTTCCAGAGCTCAAGAAAACATGTTAACAGTCTCATATTTCCATAATGAAAAATGTTATTAAATTCCTCATGAAAATAAAAGTTTTTTAGCAAAAGAAAAATTCATTAGAACTGCCAAAGGCAAGGGCAGTTTCAGGGAACTTCAGAAACTCAGATGGACACATGAAGGCTCTGTGGAAGGAACAATATAATTCTCAATCCTTGAAATATCTGTCAGGCTCACCATCATTGCTAGATCCTTCCTACTTTCTGTAAGTTTGTATATTGCCTTGCACATACCAAAACTTGCAGATGAATGCAAATACATGTTTTAACTATACCTGGAGTTTAACTTTCAACTACTGTTATGTTATGACTAGTTTTTACTACACTTAAATGATATTTGAAAACTGTAGTGTTTTTAAGATGTCTTTGATCAATGCTTTGGCATTCACATGTGTGTAAACAGTGAGATGCATTACTCAGGATGAGTTGTGATGACACAGAAGCACAGTCTGGAGGAACAGACTAGTTCTGAAGAGTCAGAAGAATGATGGCAAGAGAGGGTGCTGCGCAGATTCCCTCTGTCAAAGCCACTACATGCATCAGCTCTCTGGGTTTTTAAGTACAAACAGGTTGCAAGGAACTTCTGTGGTGGGGAAAGGCAGACACTGAATGAGCAGTTACCCTTCAGTAAAAAAAAGATGCAAGAGTGCCCCTGCAGCAGCACCAAGCCAGGGCATGTGCTGAGAGGAGCTATTTTTTGTGGCACAGGCAGAAGGACATTTACAGAGCTGCAAGATGATCAGTGGCCATCAAAACTGAGTTATGAGCACTCCCCACAAACAGTGAGCTTGACTGGAGAGCACACAAGGGTGCTGCTCCGTGGATGCTGACAAGTTTAGTCAGGGAGAAATTTTCCAGCTCTCAGCCCAGTTTGTGAGAAGTTGTTTTCTCACAGGTGGAGCTGAGAACCAGGAGAAGTTTGTGTAAACTATCTCACGTGTTTTTGTAAGCTACATGTTGCAGGTGGTGTTTTTACATTTTGTTATTCCTGACTTGTTATTCTGTAACTAACCAGTGATGCTAAAGGGGTGTTCACCCAAGAACCAATGACTGTGTCCTGCTCTAGCTGCCCTGAATATATAAAAGGCAAGATTTTCTTAAGAAATAGCTTCTTCCATCTGAATTTCATGCCACATTTCTCACCATCCCCAGACTCTACTGCAACACTGCTGTGTTTCATTTGGTTTTGGGGTACTTTCTGCAACCATTTTAGTACTCATAGAAAAGTTGTTTATCAGTGTGTCAGCAAAATCCACCAGGAGATCAAGTCTGGAGAGTGGCATGTGATGGTGCAATCAGTGTGATCACAGGAGCACTTTCCAGTAGAATCCTGCTACATGAAACATGAATGCATTCTACCCAAAAACTTAGCAGAGCTGTTGAATAATTTATGTGGTTTGTAAGATTTAACGTGAACTACTGAAAAAAAAAAAGAAGAAAGGAAGGATCTTGTGCAATATGTGCTTTCCACTGAGGACAGGGATGCCATAGGAAGAAGCAACTGAATATTAAAACTCCCCTGGGGCAGAGAGAGCTACTGAGAGCTAAGATGGTTAACAACCACAGGAGGAGGGGAAGGACACGCAGTATTCCACCTGAAGAATGAGGGACAGGAAGAATGAGAACCACGGGGGCTGTGTTTTAATTGCACTTTGTTAAATATGCGCACAGAGGAAGCATTCCTGTGCCAGAGCAGATCACAGGCTCCACGGCTGCCCTGGCCCTCCCTGGATGCTCAGATACGAGGTTTGCCCTTCTGAGCAGACTGCTTTGAGACACCAGCACTGCCCTGTGCTGTGTCAGTGTTTATGCCAAGGGGTGCTTGTGAGCTCCTGCACATCTCACCCTGTTCACAACCACGTGAGCTTTGCTTTGGAACTCACTGACCTGCAGATAGATCACTGCATGGACAGACAAAGAGTCTTGCAAAAAAATATGCAAACCAACCCTAACGGAGAGAGCAAAAACCTTTTGCAGATCACAGTGTATCTGATGGACTCTTTGGAATGATCTGCAGCACCATTTTTTTCTACAGCAGAGCTATAGCATCCAAAACACACAACTTTGATGTTTGTGTATCATGCATCTTCCATTAATTTTTTCTGTGACCCTTTATTGAACGTACGTTAAAATATCAAGGTATAAATTTGTTCTGGCATGTTAAATATGGAAGTTCTGCTTTAGGAAGAGGATTTTCCTGGATTATCATCAAGACTTCTTTCTGTTTTCAAAGGATTGAAAAAAAATGGGAAAAAAAATTTGGAATTTCACAGAGCCATTCCATCATAATAGTGACAGGAGAGGTAAACTGAATGACTTTGAAACCTCATTTGAAGTCATATCCTAATGGATGAGTGATTAACTTTACTCAGACTCTGAAGCAGATCACTTTCTGACCTGCTTTGATAGTACTGCTCTTTTAAGGGGACAAAAGCTCTTTCCTTGGGTTTTTTTGGTTAGTTGGTTTTACCCTTGGAAAAATAGCTTCTCTTTTCTCTCACTGCTCCATTTTCCCCCAGAGTGACTTAAAAGTTTAGGGAATTAATCTTGTATTTCATTTTAAAGCTCCCTTAGTATATTCCTTGTTAAGAGACTGCAAATGACCTCATTATTTTTATTTATTTTTACTTTCCCACAGATAAATTAGCCTCGACCTTATTAAGAGAGGAATGCACTTCACAAGGGATAGCCCAACTGCACAAACTGAGAGATGAAGTGAACAGTCACTAAGCAATGTACAGAGAACAAAACCATACACAGATCTTCTGCTGAGGGCATCAGTAGTAGAAAGGGTGGGGAATGCTCAGATAAGATGGACTTAGGAGGAGCTGGGAAGTGTTGCCTCTTACACCTAACCAGAGCTTGCTCAACAGGAAAAGGAAAACACAAGTGTTAAAGAATTTCCAGACAGTTTTTAGGAGCATAGAGCCTGGAGCTTATCTTTATGAGACACATTTCTTCTCTAGAGATATTAAATTACTGACTTCAGACAACATGTAGTAGCACATTTCCTCTTCTCCAGATGCTGATCATTGCTTTGAGAGAGCTAATGGCAAGGCAGTGAAGTTTTCTGTTTCTGTTTAGTCACTTAGGTGATGCCCTGTGTGCCTGGACATCCTTGGATAACTGAGCTCAGTGTTTCAGGAGAAAACAGAAAAGGAAAGGATCCCTTATTCTGCTTCACCAGGTAAAAACAATGAAAGTGGTTTCAGTTCTGGTCCCACCAAGTGGAGCCAGAGTGGTGTCTGCTTCCTCAGTGCCTCATGTCTTACCGTGGTAGCACCTGGGGACTTCCTCAGCCTTTATGCACTGGCTGCCCAGATGGTCACAGTGCTGCATTCTGGTCTTGGCCCCTTTTTCACCAGCTCCTGCAGAGTACAGAAGCACTTAATGGGCATGAACATAACAGTTTCAGCTCTGCATTGAGGCAATGGCTGCAGCCTTATGTCATATTTTTCATTTCAGCTGGACAACTGCAATGCTCAGGTGCCCATGTTCCTTCGATGTACAATTAAGCAAGCAATGAAAGTAGGAAGAGAGAAGAAAGAGCTAATTCCTTCTGCAGCACAGCAATTTTCAGCACTTGGCTGCAGTGGGTGATGAGGTGTTACTGACATGAGTATTTGTCCTGAGTGGTGTGAAGATCCCTCTTTTACTCTCTCTGTGCTGTGCACCGGGAGCTGGAAAGGAAGGGAGGCCCTGTAAAATCCCATCCCTAAGCCTAGTCTCTTTGACAGGCATCTTTGGGGTTATCACTTGCTCATTTATGTGGTTCAGCAGCAAGGGATACTCAAGCCTTCATTTAATTTACTCCACAGCATTTTCACAGACTTGACTGCTGGAATCAAAACCTTCCCTGATTTCAGTGGTTTACCATCTAGTGTCCCAAAGTCTGAAATGCTTTAACCCTGTAAAGATTTCTGAGATACAAGGCACTAACTTTAGAAATTCATGTGCCATGATTTATGACAACAAAATAATTCAATTTTGTCATCTGACCTTCATTTATGAACTGTTAACTGCTTTAACTCATCTTCATCTCCCATGAAGGTTATGGCCTGACATTAAAAAAAGTATACTTTCCAACATTTTTACAAATGTTTGATAACATTTAAAATATTCTTTATAGTAGTCAATCACATTTTGAATGCTGTTAGTGACTTGACCTCTAGAACTTCCTACAGAAGCACTTTCCTCAGTCTAATCATGTTGCATAATGAAGTCCCTTGTGTTCATTTCAAACTCTTGCCTTTGTTCAGTAAGTGTCCTTCATCTTTCTGATAGGAGATGCAGAGAATATATATTTCCTCATTATTACCCCCAAGTGACTATTTTATATGTAACTGCTACTTCTTCCTATCTCTCTTCCTCAGTAGTGTCCATCCCATAATCAAAGTCGGCATAGGCCACGTGCCCCAAGAGATTTATGGCAGAGATGGATGGCACCAGATGGGTTTTGGATCCAGCCCTACTTTTACCTTGTTTTTTTCCTGTATGCACAATCATATGTTCTTCCTTTCTCTTGCAAGAGAGACAGGTCTGAGAGCAGGAGAGACAGCTGAAGATGTTAGAATCAGAGCATGCATTAAAGAATGAAAACCACTGGTTTTATCTGTGTACTAAAGAGGAAAGCACTGCTCCTAGAGTAGCACTTTCAGTCTCCCTGAGCTTTAATCATCTCAACTTTTGCTGCTAGTTTCAAGTGAACTGCCTAAAATGCAAAGGGCATACTACTTCTGCAGGTAGTACAATTTCTTTGAAAGATGACATCCTTGGCAGAGAAATGCTGCCCTTGCCATCAGTTCTCCTATTAGGATAAGAACTGCTGAAGATCAATGTTTATTTTGGGGTCCAAAGTACTCCAAGGAACTCATGGCTACGTTTTTTTTGATGTGTATTTTCCATTATTCTTTAAATGCCTTTCAGTAGTGCCCAGTATCATTTTCTTCATAATTTTTCCAGGAATTGAGGTTAGATTAGCATGTCACTAGTTTACTGGGACCTCCTTCAAGCCCTTAATTTAAACTGAAATAGCATTGGCTAGGTTTCAGTCAGCAGGAATCTCCCCATACTCCCAAGACCTATGGTAGATTAATTTGTCAATTCTTATTTTTTGTAATTTTTATTTTTGTAATTTTTTTTTAAATCCAGGAGATTTTTCAGAGAAAAAAGAATTCTTTCAATGTCATTTATTCCAGAATCCTTCTACATTCAAGATACTTCTGCTTTTACTTGCCCTCATGGTTGCTTTTGGAAGTAGTGTTTTCAATTGACTCGTGTCACCACATACAAACTCACTTGAAATGTTAGGACCACGTTTGAAGATTCATTCTGAAACTTGGAATTAGATATTGGTCAGGAAAAGGTGATTTTTTTTGTTAGTTTTAATTAATTTTAGTGAAGGAAACTAATGTTTTCTTTAATTTTGTAATATCATATTTTATCAAAAACCGTGTATTTGCCAGTACATGGAGTCAGGCCCCAAGCTCTTTGTGGTTGCCTGTTCTCTAGTACTGAATTGCAGAGAAACACACAACATTACTTCACCATTTTCTCCTCCTAATGTAAGCAAAGGCTCCATTTTCAAAGTGGTTTTATCTCTTTTGTCAGATAGACCCATTAGAGGGCTTAGCTCCATCCTGACACTCTTGTAGCAATTCCTGCCCTAACTTCTTGGTGACTCGATCCTTGAAATTGTTAAAAACTGTTTCCAGTCAGATTGAGCATTTATGGTCTCAGCAGGGTCTCTGTTCCCGAGACCAGGCGTATTCAGGGGGTGAAGGAAGGAGTCACTTAGGATTCATTCATTTTTGCATGATTAATCTGAAAACCTCTTCTCGAGGCTGAATGGAGCACTTGTGCAAATCCGCTCCAATAGAAGGTAATTTGCTATCTCTGCAAATCGGTGTGAAAGAAAGAAATCATTGTGTCAATTGACATGGAAAAAAACATCACTGCAGAAGCTCACAGGACCAGCATTAGCCAGGACGTGGCTTACACATCACAGCTCATTCGCGCACATTTTTCCCTCTCAGACAGCTGCAGTTAATGAGCTGAATACAAGAGGCAGCAGCTCACGTCTTGTCTCTAGGTAACGTGAAAATTCCCATCCTTTCTGTTCTTTTTCCCATCTTTGTGGTTATTTATACAGTTACCTATACTGTGTGCAGAACAGTCTATTATTATTGCTGCCAGCTCTAATTGTGTGATATCCAGGAAATTCAGGTATGAACTACAGCCCTGTTCTACTTGCTGCACAAGTACAGACCAGGGAGGATTTTGCTCAGAAAGATCAGCACAGATGTTCACTATGAGAGTAAGGCAAGTGAAGCAGACAGACAAAGAAAGGGAAACAAGGAAACAAAAATCTTAGTCAAGAAAAAAACGGAGTTTATGTATTTTCTATACTGTGCTCTCTGGCTATCTAGGTCCCAGAATCTTCCCTCACTTTCAAGTACCTGTAGGTTTAGGTTGTCCATTAGCTGCCTTGTCACCCAGCTATTCAAACCCAGCTCTCTCCACTGCTCTTCACATTCCATGTGTTCAGCCCCACCTTGGAACCCATTTAGTTCACTCTCCCCAGTTCCTTGATAAGTTTCTCTTACTGAGAGCCACACACCTGTGGACACAGGTGAGATGCGGTGCTGGACAGAAGGGTCCTGCCTTGGACCTGCTGACACTAGTCCTGCTAAAGCAGCCTGGGGTGTGGGGGCTGTCCACCCAGAGTTCCAGGTCTGTGAAAATTGGTGGTTGTACAGATGCATGGTGACTCAGAAAGATTGCTGCCACAGCTCAGCTGGATAAGAATCTGCAAGCAGATCACACCAAGTTTGGGCAGAGCAGGTGTGACGAGCCCTGATGCTGACACCTGCCAAACAGACAGAGCTCAGGGCATGTTATTAACAAAAGCAATACCATTTAACAGGGCTACATGATTATAATATGACACACAGGTTAGTATGAAATTTTCTTTTTTCCTTCCCATCCACCTCCACCTTTCTCAGTCCCATGGCTGTCCTCCAGCAGGATATTTTTCGAGGGAAAGATGTTAGAAAATGTTTAGGCAAATATTTCAGAGTGAAAGCTGTATGTGTTTCTGTGACACTGATTTTCTTGCTCTTTGCTACCTGAACCAAAGTGAAGGTATGGGTGTGATACCACCAGGCAAAGCCTTTAGTCAGCAGGGTCTGAAAGGTGACCTGGTCACTGCTGCCGTGTGTGCTTTGTGATGTGTCTAAGACACCTTTGAAACTAATGACCCCGCAACACAGTAAATCTGCACATTTGTTTTACAAAACTAAATAACAGCAATGAATCTCCTTCTCTGGAGCATGCTGTACTGCAGCCATAAAACGCTGCGACACACTCTGTTTCACAGCGAACCCGAGGTGACGCCAGATTCCCCTTTACCCCTCAGAGCCAGAGCCCTGAGCACCCCTGTGCCAGGCAGCCGCAGCGCAGGGTTGCCATCTGCAGGGCAGCCTGGCATCTGGCTCCCTGGAGGCTTGCAGGTTCCTGATCCCCATGGATATCTTTCAGAAATATTTCTCTTGCTCTTGCAGTGTCCAGGTGTTCAGATGCCTGGAGGGGTTCCCAGGTTTTGTGTCTGAACTGTCCCTATGAAAATGCTTGTTGTCTTTTACTGCCCTGGAGCTGCAAGTGACACAGAATCATAGAATTGTTTGTGTGGGACGGAACCACCTAGTTCCAATTCCTCTGCCATGGCAGGTATCGGGGTGCAGGATGTGGCCAGGGAGGATGGATTTTGTTGGCCTGGGGCCCTGGGTCAGACAAGAGTACCCCAGGTCTGCCAGTGGCCAAAACAAAAGAGCAGGAGACAAATAAAGAGGAGAAGGCGAGGCAGAAGTAGGATAGTTAACAGGAGATTGGGCAAAGAGGCTGTAATCAGTAACTGCTTGAGATGCTAAAGATGTAATCCTAGAAGCTGAAGTTTGTGGTTGTTGAAGTGCAGGTTTGGAACAGGAAATAAGATGTGCTTTGTACAATAAAATTGGCTTTGCATGCACCCAGGAGAGTCCGCGTTTCAATCACCGACAGGCAGGGACACTTCCCACTGTCCCAGGTTGCTCCAAGCCCCATTCAACTTGGCCTTGAACACTTCCAGGGATGGGGCAGCCACAGCTTCTTTGGGCAACCTGTGCCACGGCTTCCCTACCCTCACTGGGGAGAATTTCGCCTCAATATTCCATAGGCTACATGCAGAAACACACATACATTTTACAGCCATAGATTTACATGACACTATTAGCATATCTAGCATGGCAAATAGACTTATTTTTTAAGGTTTTGGTGACTCTTATTTGAGTGCACAGCCTTGTTTCAGCTGAAAATGCGTGCAAGAGAAGCATTAGCAAAAGACAGTAAATGTAAAGGAATCTGCAAAATCATGAGTGATCTGAAGAGTTGAGGTTCTCATTGTTGAAAAATAGATTGAGATAATGAGGATTATGGAATTATTATGGGGCATTTTCCCCACTTGCTCCTTTCCATTAAATGCACTTACATGAGCACACCCAGCACCACAGACCCTCACCAGTGAGAGACCAGCTTTTAGGCAAAACAAAACCTCACAGAAGTGTTCCAGTTCCTCTCTGAGGAAGTCAAGAAAAAGAACATAACATCAGTGTGTTATGAAGTTTCTTTTACATTTATTTTTTATTAGCACCTGCAATGTGAAAGAAGATGAGAAAAATGGGGACAGAATTTTTCAGTGCTGGAAGAAGAAGATGGAAGTAAAAACCACTCCATGAAGAAATAAAGAGAAGAGTAGAAAGTGCTGGAATGGAGCACAAAAATTAAACAAGCAGTAGTTGTACTTCAGAGGTGGCAAAAAATGACCATGGATATGGTGTGCTGTCTTCACACGGAGGTCAGCATTCCACAAAAAACCATAAGGTATATCAATGCAGAAACCAAACACAGGAACATATTACTTAGGAGCAATTGTATCCTTACAGAAAAACACACCCATTAAAGCTGGTGAGTAACAGTAGCAGCGACTGGCGGTGATTTTTACTTTGCACCTCTCAATACATGAACTTCCCTGTGTTGTTGTAGATTTTTCAGTGTGAAGGTGCTGGGTGTGTGATTGCTCTGTACTGCACAAATGTCCATCACATGCAGAAAGCCCAGCTTTACACAGTGTGATGGTCAAAAGCCACTGTGGTTGTCGAGCATCACCTACCACAGGCTGCCCCTTTTGCCGTGATGGGTAAATTACTCCCTACTCATCTGGACCTGACCCCCTGCTTCAGCCTCATAATTTTTACTCCACTTTGTTCCCCCATTGTTTTCCATGTGAAGAAACCAGTTGAGACCATTTCCCCGGGGCAGATCCCTTTGTGGTTACAGTCAGAGCTGGCAGGTTGATGTCTGAGGAATCTGATGAGAGCTGCCTTCTGTCAGCGTGGGTGCCCAGCAGCCCTGCATCATGTGGCTCATCTACTGAGAACCCAGGGCGTACCAAAAAACAGGAGATATTCCTCAAGAGACAACTGAAGGAGGCTAACAGCAGAGCAAGAACCTGAGTGCCATTCTTCGAGTCAGTGGTAATCACACCAAAGATCAGGTGACCTGGACAGGCAGAGTGGAAAAGGGCTTCCAAACTGGAAAGCCCAAAGTGCTGTAGTGCACTGAGCTGCCAGACACATTCATTTGCTGTCAGATCATGTCAGAGCAGAGGCAAACTCCCCCTGACGACTATGAAAATACTTCTCCTCTTTTTCCCATCTGTTTTTTGAAAGGATGAGCATCAAATCTGCATAGTCTGAGCCTGCAGCACACCAGTGTACTCCGTGTCTGAGGCACGTGTCTCAGCAAAGCCTGCCAGTTCTCTGCAGACTGGGGAAGCTGGACCATGCTGAAGACAGGTTACAGGTGGCACCAGGTTGTGTTGTGTCACCTCTCTTTCCCCTTGGACTGCTTTCCTAATGTCTTGTGTCTCAGAGCTGCATAGCCTTATTAAATCATAGACAACTGAAAATATTTATAAACCGACCCACCTCGCTGCAATGTGAACACTGGACATAGATTATGCTGCACCCCCTCAGCTAAACTGCATGCAACACCTCACAATGAATTTTAAAAAGTTGCAAGTGCTGGAAAATATCCATGTCCTTCTTGTGCAGGGATCCCACAGTTGGGTGCAGGACTCCAGGTGGGATCTCACCTGAAGGGAGAGGGGCAGAGTCCCCCCTCGCCTGCCCACACCGAGGGGATGCAGCCCAGGACAGAGTTGGTTTCTGGGTTGCCAACACACATGTCTGGGACATACGCAGCTTCAAATCCACCAGCACCCTCAGGTGGTTCTCCTGCTTTGCAAACCTCTGCGGCAGCAATCTGCATTCCTCAGCACCCTGCTTCCCCCAGCACTGCACGAGCTGGCTGAGCACCGAGCCACATCCTGGGGGCAAAGCAGCACATCCTACTGCAGCTGAGCCTCTGTTCCCCACAGCCTCGCAGAGGTGCTGCAGGGTCTCTCCCTGTACACGTGCGGGGTTTGGGTGGGTCTGCAGGAAGGACTGTGGGGCTACAAAATGCCCATGGGGCAGGGGAAACCTGGCTCTGGTTTTCTCCTGCTGACCATGCCAGTCCCTGACCCTGAGCTGCAGGGAAAGGTTAAGACATCGAGGACTGGGATTCTGGTGAACTGCTCCAGATTCTTTATTGCTTTCACCTTAATGAACACTGATTCTCTTTTTCCTGTTTGGTACAGAGGGTATAAAAGTTAATTCTAGTAATAATATATAGGATTATATTTATGAATATATGAATTATGAAAAATAATTCTTTTTTTCAGCCATTGTTAATTGAACAAGTATCATAAATATAGATAATAGACCTAGCTGAATAATTCAGAAATGCTTACCATTGTCAATGGTGGCAATCAAGGTGTGTGTCTATGAATATTCATACAGCATCAAGGTAAAATGCCCAATACGGAAAATGTTTTCCTTTGAATGTTAATGACAGAGTTTAATTCTTAGTTTCTAAGGCCTTTATAAATGTGTTGTTAGCCTGGAAATGTCATCATATCCATAGTGCTTAATCTGACAATGCATATTTTTATTTTTACAACGTAATATTGGTAATAAGGTAGAACTTTCCAGTGATTTTTATCATCTTTACTAAAGGCTTAAAGTACAGAGATAATTGTTTATATGCTGACTTTTGGAATGTATAACTTATGAACCATATTTCTTTAAGAGAAAATTACTGTAACATGTTCAAAACCAAATGTTTTGCATTTTATTTTCAATTCTATTCAACCTAGATAAGTTTAAAGAGCCTTTTTCTCATCTCTGTGTCACAAGGGATAATGAAGTATTAATTTTGTACATCTTTTACTTCTTTTAGTGAGCTGAAGTGTTTGTCTAGTCGGGTAAAAAGGACACTGAGGGGCAACCTCATGGCTCCCTGCATCTTCCTGAGATGGGGAGGGAGGGGCCAAGCTCATCTCTGCGATGCAGGGGCAGGGTGCCTGGGAATGGCTCAAACTGCACCACGAGAGGGTCAGACCAGACATCAGGGAGCATTTCTTGGCAGGTGGTCAAACACTGGAACAGGCTTCCTAGGGAGGATGTCCCAAGCCTGCCCGTGCTGGAGAAGCATTGGACAATGTCCTTAACAGCAAGCTCTAGCTTGTGGTCAGCCCTAAAGTGATCAGGCAGTTGGACCAGATGATCATTGTAGGTTCCTTTCAACTGACCTGTCCTATCCTATCCTATCCTATCCTATCCTATCCTATCCTATCCTATCCTATCCTATCCTATCCTATCCTATCCTATCCCATCCTATCCTATCCCATCCTATCCCATCCTATCCTCTCCTACTCAGTTCTGACAAGGTACCACATACTGTCTGCACAGGAGAACAGTGGTGGTTGTTTACCTGGACTTCAGCAAACATTCAACCTCATTTCCCATAGATGCCTTCTGGACAAACAGGCAAGACAGATGTTGGATGGTTGGTCTCTAAGATGGGTAAGAAATTGTCAATAGTCTGCACCCAGAGCACTCACCAATGTGTTTTACTCAGGCTGGCAGCCTGTCAGAGGTGGAGCCCTCCAGGGATTGATACTGGGTCCCACATAGTTCAACACCTTCATAAATGATTTGGGATGGACACTAAACTAGTTGGGGAGGAGGACACTTCAGAAAGCAGAGACATCTCACACAGAGACCTGGAGGGGCTGGAACACTTGGCTAGCAAGTACTGTGTGAGGTGTAACGAAGTCAGGTGCAAAATTCTGCACCTGGGATGGAATAACCCTAGAGACCAGTACAGAGGAAGGTCTGGGAGGAGTCTTGCTGAGAGGGACGGTGAGCACAATTATTCACTGGAACAACCTCCCCAGGGACAGATCGAATCCCCATCGTTGGAGGGTTCAACATGCAGCTGGGAAGGGTGTGGGAAAATGTCTCCAGGCTCCTGGGGGGCTGACATTTAGTGGATCTTAGAGAAATCCAGCAGCAAGCTTGAAAAAGCACTTTTCCCAAGTTGTAACACTTCTTACTTTTTAAAGAGAACAGTTCTGTTTCTGCTCTCAGGAAGGTTTTTGATAAAGAATGTAAACATGAAAAGATGTTTTGAAAAAGAGTGTTTGCTTGGCCAATTAAATACTTTATCTTTGTTGGTTTTCACACTTTGTACTACACTGCTCTGTTCATGGACAGACAGACACAGACAGAGACAGACAGAGAGGGACAGACAATCTCTCAGCTAACATGGCAGGAGAGAGAGAAAATCCTTTTGCTCTTTTGCTTTTGCACCTTGCCTGCTTGCTTGCATGAAACAATAAATCTACAGCCTTCTGAAAAATGTATGAATATGGAGTTTTTTGTGGGTCAGGCCCCTAGATAGGGTCCATCACAACCACAGGCTCCTTTTCCCACAAAAGGCTGGAGCAGATCATCTTTCAAGGTCCTTTCAAATCCAGGCTGTTCTGTGATTCTACAATGCTCAGGTCTTGAATCCCTTCCCTGTTTTTTCCAGGAAAATTATGGTAGATCTTAAAGAGCCCTAAAGCTGAAAAATGGGCACAGAGAGCCCAATGGCCATGGTTCTTTACATTGTGGTTCTTTTCCATGAGCCAGTATTTCTGAATCTTTTTAACAGCTCTTGCAAGTAGAAATGAAACCATTAAAGACATCTGGCCTTTCTTGCATACTTTATTTTATCAGTGCTAATTAATGTATTTTTACTATATGGTAATTTGGGGCTTGATTCTTTAATGTAGTGAATGATGGGTTTCTATCTAGAAAAAGGTGGACAGTAGTGGCATCTCTTCCTCTCTAGTAAGACTTAGACTACAATTTTTGGAATATCTAGTGTTCTTGAAGTTCGGTTTCCACTTATGATATACACACATAACAAAGCACATCAGTCACAGCAAATCTGCTCTTTGATTTTACATATTTGAGAGCAGAAAAATGGATTCACACGAGTAGGTTAAGCCAAAACACAAATAAGGCAGGGCAGCAAGCCAGAAGTTGATGAGTTTGTCATCTGGCACAATAGTCCAAAGCTTAAGCACTCCTGCATTTAGATGGAAAAACCCATTTGTCTTCCTGAAGTTCAGTGATTTCAAACTGAGAATTGTCCCCCAAGTGAGAAGTGAGAATATCAAATTCTTTGCTTCAATGATGAAAGGTTGCCCAGAAATCCAAGAGATCTTTTCAGGAGAAGATCCTGAAATAATTCAAAAGAAAACATGTCAGCTTGTCCCTCTGCTGTTTTTCAAATCCCTATTTGACTTTGAAGGACTTGTAGGACTTGTAGTCTGTAGCTGTCCCTGAAACAACCAGAGTTCATTTTCAAACACTAACACAGTTCTCACATGTCAGGCAGCCGTTTTTACACTTTTTGCAGTTTCATATGAGGTTCACTCAAATGAAGCAAGATATAATCCAAAAATGCTCTGAAATCTGTGATGGCTTATTAGTTCAGAATGTTCTGTGTTTGCTTTAATGAATAGTTTTATGCATTTAACATTTTTTAAAATAAGTAAATTTTTAAATGACGTGACAGCTGTCATACAATGAGTGCAGTGAAATACCACTTCACAGGAGCTCTTTGACGAGGGTTTCAGGTGGTCTGTGCATGAATACGCCTGACAATTTCCTGGACCATTTTTCCAATGCAGTCTATACTCACCTGTTTCCATATTAGCAACACACAATCTAATAGTGCAGCCAAGTATTCAAAATTCAAGAAAACAAGGGTAAGCTATACGAAATTCCACATCTTCACAACCACTTGGATAAAGTGCAGCCCCCGGCCCTGGGCACCCCTGAGACATGCTCTGCTGTTCCTCCTCAGGAGCAGGCTGCAGGTGTTTCTGTGGAGACCAAACGCCCTTCGCCCTGCAGCCACAGCACTTAGTGGACGTTTAGTCCTTCGTTTTCTTTGTCAATCTTGTTTAACTTTGCAAGAAAAGGAGGTTCTTGTAAGCAGATGTTACTGTTTTCCACTTTCAAAATAAGTAATCGTATCTAATTTACATATTCTGCTCGAAGGAGAGAGTGTAGACATGCTCTGGCCCTGAAGAGTGCACAAGAACACATAAAGGAGCAATACTTGGTATCACCTTGAGCAATGTAATTTCCAAGTAAGATAGTATTTATGCCTTGAAATTTTTTAAATCGTGGTGCAAGTGACCAAAAAGAATAGGATAAAATGTCTGGTTTTTAAATGAAAACAGCATACTCTACGAGAGAGCGAGTACTGGTGGAAGAATGCCAACCGACCTCAATTGTACTTCATGCCCTGGGGCTGTTGGACAAAGCACTTGTCCCGAAACCAGGCGGACACTGAGGAAGGTGAGGCTGCACTCTGCTGTTATTGGAGTCACGGTGGGAGGGAAAACTCACATGGAGGAAGGACCCACTTTTGGGAAATTCAAGAATAGACGGGAGTGAGAAGAAGATTCTTTGGATGGTGCAGTGTTAGGGTTAGTGCAATGTTGGTAATCATGAAAATCTAACCATCCTCCCCGGAGCAATGACTGACACATGCTAGGTCAACGTCTTCACAAACTCAGACGTGATATGCCTTTAATAGTAGTTTCTGTGAACAAAGTACATTTTAAAAAGGAAACTACGTTCTTTAAATACATTTACTGGTGTTTTATTTTATTACACAAAGCCACATTTGTTTAAAGGTTTTGTATACACGTGTGTACTCTTTATTTAAGTATAATATTCGGAGTTCTTCATCAGTCTTGATGGGCATGCATATTGTGTCATCCTTGAAATTGTTATAGCACTGAACACAAATATGGAGTTTAACTGTGTGTAAAGACATACTCAGCAGCTCTTGTTCAGAAGGAAGAGTTCCCTTACAGTGCAGTGAGATTCAGTCCACACTGTCTGTGTTCTCCCTGAAAACAGCAAGAGTCGCTGTGAGAGTGATGCGCCTTTACAGCAGGAGTCAGACAGTTCTTGCTGAGAGGAATGCCAGGATTTGCCTTTACAAACAACCCTGGGTCTGCTGGCAGACAAAATCAGCACTGATAGATAAAAGAAACAATGGGAAGGGTTCCACTGATTGATGAATGGAAAAAGATGTTTGCCTTTACAAACAAACTGTAAGTCTGCTGATAAATGAAATTGGATATTGAAAGATGAAAGAAAGGGGAAAAACCATGAATTCTATAAAGAATTAAGAATTAACGGTGGGGGATTATACATTAGAGGGGAATCTTAGATATTAAGTGTTCCAGGAAGTCTGCACCTCTCTAGTACCTCAGGCAATGGGGAAAGAGAGAGGGAAATTCAGGAAATTGGGATAAAAAGGAGGCTGTGCCCTCCAACAATCTGAGAGACCCCAGGGGAATGCCCCATGGCCTCTCCCTTTATTCGAATAAAGTAAAGGAAGTCCTCTGTCTCCTTTTTGGACATAAACTTCTGGTGTTTGTGGATTATTTTCCTGACACTGGGGCTTTGCTTCAGTAGGATTTCCCAAACCATTCTATGATTCTGTGATTACATGATATCTTGCAGAAGAGGAATGACTGCTCTTTAGAGTTTTTTCCCCCAACATGTACAGAAATATTTTAAGGAAGCATAAGAAGAATAAGAATCATTTGTCATAGTTTTCTATAGGCCTGGATAATGAAGAGACTCTCAAGACACTATTACAAAATGCTTATTCCATATATGCAAAAAAGAGAAGGATTGAGGGGTTTTGAGACGATTACAAGAAAATGCATGCTTAAAATATACCCAAACATGTCCTTGATTTCCTACTCTGTGTACCCATGCCTCAAACTCTAATAAAATTCTTTAAGACTTGGCATTGTTGGTCTTCTGAGCATTTGCAAAAAATCAAGAACAGCAAGGAAAATAAAGAAAATAATTAAAGTATTGTAAAAGGGCAAACCACAAATTCACAAAAGCGTGTAACAAACACAACAGACTCCAGGAGTTCCCACCACAATTACTGTGTTCAACAATTAGGACAAATGAGAACTAGAAGCATTTCCAGCAGCCTTTCAGATTGTTAAAATTGAATAAAGGATGATGAACAAGTATATACACAAGATACAATTTAAACAGTCACATTCGATCTGTGAAGGACACGGCAAAAAAGAATTGCATAACAGTATAGAACAATCAAAATATGTATGGAAGAAAATCAAAATATTCAGGACTCATATGGCAAAAAACAGACAACATCTGTTCCTTTAGTAAAGATAATTAGAATACTAAGGCTTGGGTTTATTTTAAAGAAAATGCATTTGATTGAAACAGAAATTCTCTGCAATGTAAGGAGAAAGCATGAATTTATGTATGACCGGGGAAGCAGGCAGTGATCTTCACTTTGGAAGACCACAGGAGGCACCATTTAGAGCCCAAAATCAGATCTGCAGCAGTCTATCTCCAGTGAAACTTCAAAATTAAAGGGTCAGGATGGAGGTAAACTGTCCTCGAGTCCAGTTCTGGCCTGATGCATCTTAGACGGGATTTCCAATTACAGATCTTACAACTTCTAGAGTGGAGATGACACAAAACATTGCAGGTGTGTGGAGCTGAGTTCTGTACAAACCACACAGCAAGGATCTGGCTGCTAACCCAAACATTTCTCCCAAAGGTTTCCTGCCCAAGAAGACAGGAATTGAAAGGAGCCATTGGCACTGGGCATCACAACCTTTGTACAGCAGAACTCTTGCAGAGACTGCACAGCTTATGGGCGTGAGCCACTCCTGCTTCAGGAGGGCAGCAAAACCCAGCCAGGTGGCTGCAAGGGACTGCACCTTCCTCCTCACATGGGGAGAATCTGTCTGATTGGCAAAGATTAAAGGCTAGAATACAGAATATCCTGGCATGGGTTTTCATATAAAAGAAGTTCCTGCATGGTTATTTTAAGTGAAAGACTGGTGCAGACATGAACACCACCGCAGTGCTTGAGAAAGCAACCGAGAGCAAATTCTGAAGCAGCCACTACAGTATATCTTGATTAGAGTTCAGCATTATGTAGGGTCTTTAAATCTAACTTCAAATCTAAATACAAATTCCTGTGTTTGTATTTCTGGAGATATCCTTTGTTAAACATGATTATTTTCTAATTCAAAGACATCCAAAAATGAAGAGTCAAGCACTTCTGTTCAAAGTTGTTTCCAGTGCTTAGCTGAGGTCAGGATTAAATGCACAGACAAATAAGGTACACAAATTTGTGTGAGATGAACTAACAGTCTCTGAGCATTTTGCCCTTTCCCTCCCAGAGTTATCGATGCAGTCAAAGGTGGTCGTGTATCATCCCTTCAAGGAGGCACAGAATTTGGCCTCTATATTTATCATTCCATTAGAAGTAATGCAAACCTACTTTGATGGGCTTGTAGGTAGACATAAGAAGCTATTGCATTCTAGCAGGGCATCTTACCTCCCACAAAAACTTATCTGTTGTTTGTTAACCAGTCAGATACCTCAAGCAGGACGAGCTGTCTTGTAGTGAGTCATTTTGTTACCATGGGGTTGACACCAGTCTGGCATCTCTCAACTGCCAATAAACATCTTACTCTTGAAGTGACATCTGGAAAATAAGCTGAATTTCTGAGTGACAGCCATTCACTTTACAACTATAAAAACCACAGAAAACTTCCACAAAGCAGAGATCTTCTATACATTTTCCTGGAAACGTGGAGTTTCTCCCGTGAGCAAGGACAATTGCTTCACAGTTACTTGCCAGGGGTTGAGTGAAGGATTCTGTGTACATTATCATCATTTCAGCAGGAGGTTACATTCGACTCCTAATCAATATTGCTTCTTTTCCTAGCTTTAATATAGGTACCTTGATAAAGAGCACTGCTCTAAGTTATGGTATAATCTACTAATAGTTCTTTTAGTTTTATACTGTACAGTAATTTTGATTAAGATCTTTTCCCTGTTATGTCTGTTCATTTATTTTAATAAATAATTCATTTTTATATAAATATATCTGATTTGGCATCATTAGAACTCGAGGGACAAAGTGCTTCTCTAAATTTAAACGGTTGTCAAAATCTGAGGCTAAGGGAGGATTTACCTTCATTTAAACCCATCTCTGTGAAGGGGGTTAAACACACAAAGATCTTTCTGTTCCTCGGACAAACTTCACAGGCACCAAAGCTTCTTTAGTAAGCATTGTCTGAAGCTCCCACTCTACCTGTGACATGCACTATTTCAAGTTTTCACAATTGCCATATTCATCAAGACATAGTGTGATGTCTCCACCCCATCAGTAAACTGTTCTGCACTGAATTTCTGAAGAGCTGCATAATTGCAATGAATCTGACACAAAAGTATTCTAGCATAAACAATGCAGCTCTGAAATAGTCACAACTTGTTCTCACAGCATCAGTGAGAGAAAGAAAACAAAAGCTCATGCAAAATGAATTCTCTGATGGAAATGTCATTGAAGTGGAGTCTGGCCAGGATAAATCAAGGAATCTTAGTTCTGTTTTACATGTCATTTTGTTAAATGTAGATATATAAACAAAAGCAGTGTTTGTGTGTGCTATGTAAATAAAGCTGATAATGTTGTACACGCCATAATCCTGTTAAAATGCTCTCATTTTCTATTACTTTTCATTCCATTACTTTTCGAAGGAATACAGGAAAACTTGCACTAATATTTGAAAGTAGCACTAGTATTTAATGACACTGTGAGTTTATTACCCAGTGGGAAGCATTTTTGTCACCCTGGATTACTCAACAGGGTGAGCAATTAACATGGGTCTTCAATTAATCACTGTTGAGTTGTTACCTAACAGTTTCTCAGTGAGATATTTACACTATGCTTGTTACCCTGAAATTGTTATGCAAATTTCTCCATTTATAAGAGGAAAATGAACACCAGCAGCACTATCTAATGCCAGCAGAAGGTTTAAACAGAATTTAGCAAGGCCGCTCATGTTATATGTTACTCATATTGACTTCTGTACCAACAGCCCCAGTATGGGCATTTCACATTACAAGGAATTTATTTTATTATAGAGATTGTTATAACACATAATACATAGAGATAGATTATACATAATGTACATATAAATGATGTCTGTAATATATGATACAATATAATTAACATTATAATAATGCAATGATATTTGTAATGAATTCAGTAAATTACAGATACTAATCATCATTATTTATTTTACAATTACAGTTCAACCATATGCTCTCTGGATCTTTGCTGAATAAGGATTTATACTCAACAGACCAAGTCCATGGTAGGCTCATTGATTTCTGGAGATCTCTCCTGCCCTTTTTTTGGATTTTCCCTCCTTAGAATTCTCTAATCTCTTCCTTTCACATGGTCCTGTGAAGCTTAGGGTGCTTCTCTTTTGGGTACAACCATGTTACTCATTTCTAAATGAACAAATGACAGGAGTTATCACTGTATATTAAATCAAGATATAAGAAATCTAATTACATCATATTTTTCTTCCTTAATAAGCTATCTCCTTCCTTCAATTTCTGTTCTTCTCTTTTTGATGTTACAGATCTGGTTTTAATTCTAGCAAGGTCTCTAGCATGAAAACCAGTCCAAAGTAGAGGCACTTACTTTGCAAATGACAAGGATCAATGAGTTATCAAAGGTGAATCACGCCTGAGCAGTGAGCTCTCTGTGCTGAGGTCACTGGCTCTGTGCTGAGCAGTGAACTTTGTTAGTTTTGATCTTAGCAAGTCATTTGACAGCTTCCCACAAAATCCAAGTGGTCAAACCAGCAAGAAATGAAAAAATTCTCTTTTCAGAAATCAGGGAAACACAAATTTATGGCCAGAATGATGAGAATAAAAAACGTTTCAGATTCATCAACTGTACTAATCTAAGAAGGATGCCTCCATGTCACAGTTTGCAGAGCTGTTATATGAGTAGTTACAGTTCTGACCTCTTTTCGTAAGAAGCAAATACTATACAGGACTCTTAAAGAAGCAGATGCAGAAAGAGGAATTAAGGTCCAGAATGTCTGTTTTAAAATTCTGGGATTCAATTTCCTAAGGAGAAGAGGGCGGGGCCCTGATAAAGTACTGAACTGAGAGGTCTTTGCATTTCACCTCCCTGCTTTCTCTCATATTCCTGACTGCTGATGGGGTGCACTGGCATTAGTGCCTGCAGCATTTTTTTTTTACATTAAACATGATAAAGGAAAAAATGTATAGAATGCTTTATTAAGACTGAAAAGGATGCCTAGGAGTATGTAAAGACTAACAGAAAGAAACCCAATAAAATGTAGTTTGGCTTTGAAGTAATGTCTGTGGATCAGCCTGCACATTTCTGTGCTAGTTTCATTATTTACTACTGCTGACTCCTGCAAAATCTTGAAAGAGATACTGAATTACATGAATGGAGTAGATTTGTTCTTCAGGTCCAAGTTGAAAGAAATTGAGTGGAACACAGACTTTGAAAGGAGTACTGAAAAGCAGATTATGTATTTAGGGATTAAGATATTTTAAGTAGATAGCATATCAACAGCAAGCCACCAAAGCAACATCTGGCCACCAGAGGACAGCTGGCAAGACACCACTAGCCCCAAATTCCAGGTTTGCTGCAAGGCTGTTGTCACCTTTCTGCCATAAGCGGTAGAAATACCTGCAAATGGTTGGTAGCCTCTGACTAAATCTATTTCATGACTGATAGGAATCAGACACAGAAAGCAATCAAACGTCAGGATTTCTTCTGTTAGTTACCTGGGTTTTAAAAAGGTTTGACTTCATGAGAATGTACATTTTATTCAAACCAGAGCCTTTTTTTCAACAGACACTGATTAATGTTCTAGCACTGACTTCCTTTCATGTGGATTTGTGAAGCACTTTCATATAAATATTGGAATTCTCACAAGGATCCAAATGCAAGTTACAGATAGTAAAATAAGCAAAGTGACACATTTATCAATGACAGTTCAAGTTTTTTTCCCCTTCTTGGGCTTTTGTTTCCCATCAGTCTACTGCCAGCCTCCCAAGGACATTCTTTTTGTTTCTCATTAAATTCCTCCTGTTTGTACTTTCAGGATTTTGAAGTGTAATATCAAACGAAGCCCCTTTTTCCTTAGGTATTGGCTCTGTCCCCAGACTGTAATAGAATTGTGAGATGTAGTTTCTCTCTAAAGGAAGCTTCGCTGCCTCCACTGCTTTACAGTCTGTTCATCCTTGAGTCAGATGGTTCCATTATTTATTATAATCCCTCTTCACATGGAAGTTGGACTGTCAGGCTTTGACCCTCCCCCTTCAAAAATCTGAAACAGTGAAATATCTGGACCCCTGTTATCTTTTGGTATTAGGAGAAATCATTGCACCGTCATTTCCAATAAGGAAAGCTGAAGCTCGTCTGATTGGGGTCAACAAAGCCCCAGGAGAAAGAAGACTTTTACTTGTCCTACACTTGCAGCATCACAGCTCATTGCTTTTTCTCTTTAAAATTCTATTCTATTGCAAGAACCTCATCTCTTTCCCCCAGTACTTCTACTGCCTTTAACCCATGATTACAGCCAGGGTAACTAAAATCCCAAGTATTTCTGAAAGCACTAGTGTTCTCGGGACACTACTCCAAAGCACAGACTCCTGCAAAGCCCCCGGGGCAGGAGCAGCAGGAGGGCGAGGGTTACAGCAGGCACCAGCTGCTCCCCCCTCTGTCCCTCACTCCCTTCTTGCCCATCGGCGCCTGCTGCTCACAGGCTGTTTGGAGCAGGGACAGCTCCCTTTTCCCTTCCTCTCTCCTTTCACAGTGTGACTAGGCTGCATTTTAGGATTGCAAAAAACGATGTTCACTCCTGGTAAAATGTTAAAAGGTTTAATAAGGGGTTTGATAAAAAGGACAATAGGAGACAGAAATAAACCAAAGAGTTCACACGGGTGGGTGCTGGGCATGGTGCCAGGGGCACACCTTGGCTAACAAACCTCTTCTGTTCAATGCCCGAGGCTCAGACATATTCAGAGATTTCTGTGCATCATTCAAATATTCCTTTTTTGGGATCCCTTGGGTTTCAAGTCCCCCCCATGCTGTCTCTGTTTCCTTCTTGCAGCTCTGGTTAAAAGTTGATAATCCAATGTGGTCCAGTTCTGCTGAGCACATCCTTTTGGTCATCCTGTGCTCCACATTCGGATCAATAACTTCTTCCTTTCAGAGTCTTAGGCCTGTGGTCCTTATCTTGACCAGATGCTGTAGGAAGTTCCTTGCTTATCTGTTCCTTATCCCGAGTTAGCTACATGAAAAAAGGCATTCTGCATCTCATGCTATAATCCTAAGAAATTACACTACAAAGAAACTCTATCCATGCCACTAAGTTTTCTAACATTACACATGTGACATTCATTTTAATATTTGCGAAAAGCCAATTATACAATAAGCACTTATAACAGGAATTAGAGGTAATTCATGTTGGAGTGAATAGCACACAACAGTGTATCCAGAGAAGGGCAACATAAATTTCAGTTCCTTCAGTGCTTTGCAATCAAGTTACCTTCCTGTAACCTAGTTAAGATACTAAATGGTCTAACATAAACCATAGGGTCTTAGGCATTTTGCCACCAGTTTCCCCACAAACTACACCAAGTTCATTCAAAATACACCAAGTTCTTCAACATCTCTTCTGTGGTAAGGACAGCTTATAATTTTAAAGTTTTAGTTTTCTGTTAAACTTTAGCTAAAAGCATCTGTTCATGGAGGAAAAAAATCTGCTTGAGAGAAAGAACTAGATTTTTATTACCCTGCAAAATATTTATGATGTTTTAAAAGTATTCTTATGAGTTTAAAAGTATTTAAAACCAATATTTAAAACTGTCAAAGAAAGAGTTGGAAGAAGACAGTAAAAGAGGAGGAGAAGGCTGAGGATGGACAATGCTTTTAGATACAGGGTCTGACTTCTAAGTTTCCCTCTATGGAGTCGGGAGCAGGACTCGATGGTCCTTGTGAGCCCTTCCCAGCTCAGGTTATTCCATGATGTAAAATAGCAGCTCACCTGGTAGTTCCCAGGACAGCATGTTCCAGCAAGTACTGTGGGGGGAAAGGGCCCAGGAAAGCCAAAGGGTACCTAAGCCAGAACATGAGGCAAGCACATGTCTTGACCCCACCTTTCCTTGGATTTTGTATCAGCCGAGACACTGCTGGAACCCAGGAGTGCCAGCTATATTTGTCCTTTTCT
>VZTN01011150.1:6216-18992 GCA_013400515.1 Erpornis zantholeuca
ATCCGAAATAGTGTGGAGTACTGATCTACTTGGCACTGTTGAGGCCACACCTCAAATCCTGTGTCCAGTTTTGAGCCCTTCACTACAAGAAAGGCATTGAGATGCTGGAGCAAGTCCAGAGAAGGGAATGGAGCTGATGAAGGCTCTAGAGAATAAGTCCTATGAGGAATGGCTGAGAGAGCTGGGGTTGTTTAGCCTGAGGAAAAGGAGGCTCAGGGGAGACCTTATCACTCTCTACAACTTTCTGAAAGGAGATTGTAGCCAGGTGGGGGTTGGCTTCTTCTCCCCAAGTAAGAAGTGACAGGACAAGAGGAAACGGCCTCAAGTTTTCCCAGGAGAGGTTTAGGTTGGATATTAGGAAAAATTCTTCACAGAAATGGTTGTCAAGCAATGGATCAGGCTGCCCAGGAAAGTGGTTGAGTCACCATCCCTGAAGTATTTGAAAGGTGTGAGATGTGACACTTAGGGACATGATTTATTTGTGGAATTGGTCATCTTAAAAGTCTTTTACAACCTTATTCATTCTATGATTCTATGACTTTATTTCTCATTTCTTGGTTTACATGAGAACACTGTGAGGACAACTTTTAGTGCTTTAAAAATCAAGAAGCACGTTAAGCCCTCATATTCAGTCCCACTGATATCACTAAGAGACAATATATAGTAAGTAAAAATTTTTGCAGGTGCTTATCAACATCTAAAATCTTCAGAAACGGATCAAGGCATGATAGATAATACAAGGTTGCAAGTCTTGTTCCCAGCTTGAGGAACCACACTGTCACCTTAGTTTTGGCCTAACAAAATGATGCGTTAGACATTCTGGCATGGTGAACAAGTATTTTTACAGTTGTTTTCAGAGAGGACAGCTTGGGAAGTCTCTCTCAAACTAAGAACTCCTGTTCTATTGTTCTATTAGGACTCTGTAGACACTGAAAAATTTGGCTTAGGCTGTTACTTTGAGTTTCTCTAGGATTACAAATTCCCTGCAGGGGGTATGGAAATGCTGAGTCTGTACTCATGAGCTCCGTGCTGTGAACTGGCACTCACCAACTTCGGAAGACTAGTTGTGATACAAATGCATTGTCACTATCTCTGACTCCAGTGCTGTATATATAATTAGGTCTTCTGCAGTTCCAGGCCTGGAAATGGTAGAATCTCCAGTTTTCATAAGCATATTGCTAGCCTCTTAAAATCATTAAACTTGTGACTCAAGGTCAAAGTTGCCTTCAAGGTTAGCTAGGAAAAGAACAGATATCAGAGACAGGTGTTCGTCTGCTCCAAAGCCTGCCTGTGATTGTGCTGTGCATTTATGAAATGAAAATGCTTATAAAAATATTTTTATTTCAGTGAATCTGCATGTTTTGTCAAAATCCTTGCTTTGTGTTTGAAATTTTTTATACGTAACTTCTGTAGGACTGGGCTTTAGGTTTACAAGGATGGAGGGAACTAACAGGGTGTCAGGTTTCCTAAAATCATTATATTTCAAAGGAAAGTTGCCATGCAGTTTTGAACTGCCATTACATATCCAATAAAGAGTGATGAGACACTGATGAAATGTTGCAACATAATGTGGACATTTTGCTTTATGTGATAAAATGCCACAGGTAGCAATCACAACCCGATTCACATTGTTCCTAAGAGAGGTTAAAAAAAGCCTTGGACATGCCTTTACAGCTGAGCTGGCAGGTAGCTTTATCACTTGCTCACACCTGTATATTGGGTTTTTTAACCCCAGGATTTACTCCCTCACTGGACTAGAATATGGGTTTGTGTCTGTGTCTGTGTATGTGTGTGTGATTGTGCGTGAAAGGATGGATCAAGTATCACAGTTTTGGAAAAATAAAATAAAATACTAGTGAGAGCATTGTGGATTTTCATGTTTTCTGACATCCATTTAAAAGCTTCATAACTCCAGTGGAAGATTTTAATTTTGTTTTCAAAAACAATGTTTCAGATGCAGTACATCTAAAGCTTACCACTGAGTTTCTGACACTCCACTCCTAATATGAGCCAAAGATAAATAGATATGCCAGATATATGCCTTAGTTTGATTCCCAACACTTTTCCTCATAAATTCATGAAGCATGGGGAAATGAAGGGCAAATGAAACCAAAAGTTAATGCAGTTTTTTTTGTAAATGGACACAACAGATACTTGAAACATGATAGTGAAAGAGTCTTAGAGGAAAAGGAGCAAGGCAAGAGACAATGGTAATTCTGAATTGTGTATCTTTGCAGTATTTAAAGCTCCACAGTTATTTTTGTTAGTAGCTTTACAAAAGATGTAAATCAGGGATGAGAAGTAATCCAAAAGAAGAAGCAGTACTTTCACATGTGGTTTAAGAAACTATCCACAAAATTATTTGAAATAGGTAGATCAGTTGAGGAATACACATTTGAAGACAAACATCAGTTTACTAACTAATGTATTCAAGGAGTATTCAGGTTGTATTCAGCTTGAATTCATTGAGCAGCATATGAAGATTGCATAGTTTCAATTCATCCAAAAGGTTAACACACAGTTCTTAGAGGCTTTCTTTCAACTCCATTGACTGAATGATTTTGTCAAAGTGTTCAACTATAAGTTGAACAGCCATTTTGCCTCTCTTTATCCATGTGCGAAGCGGGAAGCCATTGGAGATGGCTTTTTGTGTGAGAAGAGGCTTCTGCTGTGCTGGCATCTTCCTCCTCTTCCTGTCCTGGACTATGGCACCTAAGGAAGAACACTGGATACACAGTGGAGACGTTCTCAACTAAACCTGAAGAACTCAGCACGGAACTCAAAATGTGCCATAGCAGATTCATAAGGAAAAAATTGCAATTTCTGGGAACCCAGACAAGTATCCTGCTATGAAGCACTGCTACCCCAGCTTCACTTGGTTTCACACTAGGGAGAAAGGTGTGTAACAGAAATTCCCATTTTTTTTAGTGGAATGAAGCCAGTAGAGAGTGTGTTGCAGCCCGTTTGCTCATTCCTTCGGAGCCATCCCAGGTGTTGTTGGGAATGTAGGAGTGAGTGTTATTACCAGCTCCAAAGGAAGAGTCTTGATCAAAACAACTATATTAGTTTTTTAATCTTTTGTATGGCAAATCAGTCCCACAAAGTGGGAAGCAAGAAACTGGCTTATGTTGAATACTGTATATCAGAGATAATGACATTTTTAACACTGGGTTTCTTTTTCACTTATTCTCTCATTTTGCTTAAAATGTGAATTAATTTGTCTGACCAACAAAAGAAAAATAACAAACACCTCTGAAAAAGTTTAAAACAACTCTCACTGGCATTTGCAATAGAATATTATGCAAGTAGTGGCTGGCTTGGAAAGGAAAGGGAAATGAGCCAAGATAAGGTGACAAGGGAGACAAGCAGCAAGAAAGAAAGATTTACTTTTTTCAGACTTGGCTACCTGACTGGTTGAATTGATCGGAAAAATAATTATCAATCTTCTAACTCTTAAGGAGAAGGTATTGCAGCATCATGCATTGCAAAAGCTGCCTTTGGAAAACAGTATCTGAGAAGCAACAACATTTGACTGTTGCAACCCTCATGATTTTGACGCAGCCTTGCGTTCTCCTTTTATTATTAATACTCTTCACCACAATTACTTATGTGTCTTCCCTTAATTAGGGAGTAGGCAAGTGGACAGATTGTGCTAAGTTAAATATTGTCCTACTCGTAACATTTTTAACGTCATCATTAAAATAATGTGTAATATCACAAATCCAGGTTTTTAATTTTGCCTAATCACAAACAAGAGATGGAATTTAGTAACTTTGCTTACAACATGGATTTGTATGCTGAGTGTGGGGAAAAATGATAAACATGCCATAAACATAAACATAAATTTATGAAGTTTATATCTATATCTTAATTTTCTGATTCAGGTTATGGTCACTGCAGAGGATTATGGTTTCAATGTTTTGCTCTGCCAAATCCCAGAAAGCAACTATTTTATCGATTCTAAGTAATTTGCCAAAGTTAATGTCAGTTCCTCTTTGTAGTCAGACTGAAAATAATATTTATACAGCCAAGGAAAAGAAGGTCCTTAGTACTTAAGATAGAGCAGTATTTGCTAACAGAGTATTGTGAGCATGAAGAAAAGCTCAACAAAATGGAATATTTATTTATTGAGTAGTAATTGAAATGACATTTTGCATGCTTTCTGAGATAGTTAAGCAGACAATCTTGTTTTCCTGGAATCACTCAGGCATAGAACAGGCAAGGTTCCAAGCTCCAAGAGGATCTCCTTTTAGCAGATGCCTTAGCAAACAGCATTCTTGATGAAACTTCTGGAGGCTATTTTCAGTCTAACACAATGACTAACTTACCTCTTGTGTCTTTCCTTAAAAACTTCTGCCATTATGCACACCCCAGGCTTGGCTGTACTTACTAAGTTTGATGTCCATAGACAGTAATACATTGAGGTTCATGCCACACCACTATTTTTTCAATATATTTGCTATATCATCACAAAGTCAAAGGTCTACCACAGCTGGAATTATTCTAATATCATGTTCCAAAAAAAGTGGAGATGTATCCTGATGTTTTGAACATATCAGGGACTTTCAAGATTTTTATGACTTTTATGATGAAAACTTTTTCAGATTGCTTATAGAACCAAATTTGTGTTCTTTCTTGATGTTCTGTCCCAATTTTAGGAAGCAAATTTCTTTCATCTCTATCTTGTTATGTAAAAAATATTATGAATTACCTAAGCGAGAGGCTTTTATCTAAAGCTTTTGTAAGTTCTTGTATACCTAAGCAGACGGCTCCTATTATCATTTTAATAAATCCAAAAAATTGCACTTGTCTGCAAAGTGCATGTGTGCTTTGCATTCTGAGTGGAGTATAAAGCTCAGTGTACCTATGTGCTATAAAATCGGAATCAAGTTACGATGAATTTCAGGTTATAGGAACAGCAATGTTTTCTTCTCTTTTTTTTATATTCTTGCAGAGTTCCAAACACACTTTTCTGATCCAAGTGTAAGGTCCCCAAATGCTACCATAATAAATAAAAGAAAAAAAAAAATCCCTGTTATTTTTCTCATTGATTATTCCTCTCTTNAAAACCCACAACCAAACAAGGAATCTATTCTATTATTTCTGTAGAACAATCTAGATAACATATATGCAAACTAGGTTTCATGGGAAGTAAGCATTGTGGCACATCCTGCTTCTTGTCAGGGACCACCATATGTCTAATGCACGTGAATGTTATAAAATATATTGCTCTGATAAGCTCCATAATTATTTCATTTTATTCATAATGATTTTATTTTCTTCAGTGTAAGTTGAGGCAGTNTTTTTTCACCTTTTTCCCCCCATTTTATAACCAATTTTCTTTTATGCAGACATGACACTGTTTTCAGGGAAGACTATTCAGCGTGAACCTCAGCAAGTGATCTTATACAGTGAGTTTATGAATTTTTAAACACTGTAAACAAAAATGCCTGTATTAAATGAGCTCTTCATGTTTTGGTATAAAGGTGGAGTAACCATTGCGGAAAAATTGAACTTATGGGGAAACTGTATGTTAGATAAACAAAATAATTCTTTTTAAAACCACTCTCCACCCCTCTCTTTCTTCTGTTGTCTTGAGCTTTCCCCCCCTTATATTTTGTAGGCTTACCCGAATTAAGTTGAATGATTTCTATAAAAAGACTCATGGATGCTTCGAGTGATTAATCTGTATTACCAGCTTAGTGGATAGCATTCTTCTTTTGGGGTAGATCCTGATCAAAAGTCTCAGTGGTGCATTGTGAAATACTGCTCTTCTTTTACCAGTTCTTCTCATCTTGATGTTCCTCACAAAAATTACTATTTTTTATCCTATATTATCTTTCTATCTGCACACAGGAATGCTAGTCATGGCCTGTGTCTGAGGTGGTATATATTTTCTAAGCAGTCGGCAGTCCATGCGCAGGACAAGTGAACCATTTCTTAAAATGGGTGAGCATGAAGACACAGTGAGACAATCATTAGCAGAGCTGCCAGTATCCCGAGCTGCAAATCAAAGTTTCAGTAAGTGATTTGAAGGCAGAGAAGGAAAATCTGCAATGCTTAGTAAAAATTCTATGAGTTTTCACTGGACAAGGTGAAAATGTTGTTAGAAAATGAAGTAAATAGACAGTGGAGTCTGACCTTATAGAACAAATGGAGGTGAAAGTTACCCCAACCTGAATGAGAGCTTATAAGTCAGGAGCTTCAAAGGGAAGCATATCCTAAGCTCGAGGTATTACAAAAATATAGACATGAAAAAGGTTAGTCAGTTATCAGTGTCACACAGGTAGTGTTCAAGCCATAATTGGTCTGACTTTTACTTTTGTTTACAGGCAACACTACAAACTGCTGTAGGGTGAGACAATACACAGTTTCAGTTGTATTCTCAACAGCTTGTATGTCTGGAGGCTTTGCAAGCACTACAAAAACACTTAAAGCATAGATGTCTCCAGAAACAGACTGCAGGTAATATTTCTGGGAAAAAGTACCTGTCCTGTGAGTAACTACTTTAAATAAATGTTTATGTTTATTTGAAAACATTTATATGGGAGTTCATTCTGTCATCTTCCAGAATAATGTATGAAAGCTTGGACAAAATCTATACTAACTTTTTGATGTAGCTGCTATGTTAAGCATAAAAGTGGACATAAACCACATATTTAATTTTCTGCAAATGGATATAAAAAAATAAATCCCAGTGCCATGTACTGTTGCAGATCTGCGGCTTGTTCCTGGAGAAATATTTTAATCAGAAAAATGCCATTTAGCTTGCTGTATGACTGTGACATTACAAACAGAAAGAACATTTAACACATTCTGTCTTTTAAACATGAAAATTTGAGGAGACCATGTTAGGACACATATCCCTGACCAGGTTCAAAAAGTCAGAAGTACTGACAATACACAGGGGCCATGGATGGTTTAAAGACTAGGTTTAAGGTGTACTGGCAAGGTCATTAGCTGACTTTCTGAGTGCTCAGGAGAATGCTAAAGCTAAAGGATTTTTACTCTTCTGCCCTGCTCTCTTTGTTTTTCCCTGTTCCTCCATGTTCATTTTTTGACAAACCAGGCTTTTGTGTTACATTTAAGATTTCTTAACAGTTCTTCAATAAAATCTTCTACTGCAGTCAGTGAGACCAAGCATCATAATTCCCAGACATAAACTAGACATGATTGTGTCAATAGGTACTTTCGTTTTCTCAGCAATAAGGATTTCTTTGAGCTTCACAGACTGTGAGGAAAATGTGGTTGCTGCCCCGAGGAAAAGAAGGTATGTGTATTTTGAACACAGATTTTTCTGCATGGTGATATTTTAAACAAGATTCTCTGGCAGAGAATGAATTCTGGTTTATTTATTGTTGGAAGGGCACAGTTTGCCTAATCATGACTTAGCCATTGTACATGCCAATGGTTTGAAACATTATTCTTAATATTTCACTATGGTCAAAGAGCATTAAGATCAGTTTGTGTAGCTATAGAATAGTGTCTTCTTCCTTCAGGAATTCATAAACACAATCTCATATGCAGGCTGTGGCTGATCAGGCAAAATTATCTTACTGTTTCCAATCTACTCTGAAGCATATAAGCAGTCTCCACTTCCCCTTAAGACAATTATTGTTTTGGAATCAAACTAAAACACATGAATTTTATTGATTCAGAAATGGCTTTTTGTGGGCATTTGTATAAATTAAGATTTTCTTATCCAAATGTCCAGAAAAGGCCATTGTAAACACATTGTGAACATTTGTGAAGTGGAATTTAGTCTTTAAATACCACAATTTTCTGCATTTTGAATTTAAATTCTACAATTTTACATACATAGGAGGGAGGCAGGACACTCAGGATCTGCCTGGAACCTGTCTCTCCACAGGGAACAAGAACTCTGTATTAATAATACAGCCCTGAAGTGAGCTTCCTTTTAACTGGTGTAGTAGGATGACTCTGTTGCAGAATGAGCTACTTGCTGATGCACTGGAATGACAAGACATATTAACAATTTTATATCAGCAATGTAAAATTCATTGTGTTAATTGATTACTAAAGGTAATGTTATTGCCATGATTAAATTATGACTGTGCATCATGTCTGGGATTTCACAACAATGTATTAAAAAGGTAGCCTTAGTTATGATCTTACCTGTAGGTTTTTATATTCATGTATTAGGTGACTTTAAATTTACTGACTAAAAAGAACATTATTTTCTTTTCCCATATGAATAAGTGAACTTTTTGTGCCTTCTCTTGCATCTTGAACTCTTAATAGTGAAAAGCATCGCAGGACCAGATGAAGACCCAGCAGGGATAAGTCTGGTTGTATCAGTGAGAATGCTTTTTATTAAAAAAGAAACTTTTTAGTCATGGCTCAAGACCATAAGCAGAGCTTTAAATGTCTCTGTTCCCTGATTTGTCTAGTCATTAGGGGTCCAGACCTAGCCTGGCCCACCTTCTGACTGTTTGCTGCTTTCAGCAGATCAGTTTTGAAGGCAGGTGGCATACCTTGCCCCTCACAATAACCTAAAGCCATATGGTTAATCCCACATCTCCTGGGATGAGTTCTATTTTCCAACCATTATGTGAGTTCTCTAGGAGCTAGCCATTATACAAATGGTGTACAACCTACCATCGCAGCAGACTAAATTAGTTGTGTTGTTGACTGCAACAGCTTTTTCAGGCTTACCCAGCATGGGCAGAGATTTGGTTCCCACATGCTAAACCTGGTTACCAGTGGCCCATTAGGGAAGAGAGAGGTTCATATATTTCTGAAAAAGGCACTCTGTACATGTATTAGCAATTTGAATGGAGCATCTGGGAAATCAGGGAAGCAGAGACAGGTATTCAGTGAAGAAAGACTGGTATGCTTTTGGGGACTTTGTATTTAGAACTTAGAAATGGGTATTGAGGAATTATGTCAGAGCTTAAATAAGACTGAATAAGCATTCTTGTGTGTAACTTTAAGACTGTTTATCTATGTCTGAGAGTTATTTGAGTATGTATGAAAGGTGGCTGGGTATTAAGAATAATTCAAGAGTAACTTAGATGCTCTTGTAGAAGTACTAACAGACAACTTTTTGAGAATTCTATTGGATAATAGCAGTTTTGCTGAATATAGGTGTCATTAATACATACTGAAATTCTGTTGAGTTGTCTTTCACATGATTAAGACTCATGATAGCTGAAGCGACAATGAATGTTCCTGATAGTGGTGAGAGAGAAGAATTCAAACAAAAGGAATATACGATCTTAACTGTCAGAGCAATGTCAAGGCTACTCGAAAGAAGTTTTTCTGAGAAACCAAGTCCTTGCTCTTTTAGATTCAGATAAAGGATTCAGACTCGTATCTTTGAGGTGCAGGGTGTGCGCACATGTCAGGATGCTCAAAGCAATCCATTGGAGTGTAGGAAAAAGATAAAAACTTGAGGAGTGGGCCCATGAAAATCTCATGAAGTTCAGCAAGTTCAAGTGCAAGGTGCTGCACCTGGGTCTGGGCAATCCCAAACATGATCACAGACTGGGAGATGAATTCACTGACAGCAGCTCTGCTGAGAAGGCCTTGGGGCTCCCATGGATGAAAAGCTGGACAATGTGTGATTGCAACTCAGAAATCCAATCTCAGTATTCTGGGCTTCATCAAAAGCAGCGTGGCCAGCAGGGTGAGAAAGGGGAATCTGCTCCTCTTCTCTTCTTTGATAAGACTCCACCTGCACTGCTGCATCTAGCTCTGGGATCCTCAGCAGAGGAAAGACATCGATCTATTAGAGCAGGTTGATAGGAGGCCAAAAAGATGATCACAGGGCTGGGGCTCTTCTATAAAGACAGGCTGAGGGCACTGGGCTGGTTCAGGCTGGAGAAGACTTCAGACAGACGTCATTGTGGCTTTCTTTAAGAGGGCCCATTAAAAAGAAGAAGAGTGTGTGGGAATGATGAAGTCCTAATGCTAGGGTCTGATCCACAAATGACTCCATATCACAGATTTGAAATTCAGAAGGCTTAGGATTATTATTTCATTTCATTTCATGTAAGTCTATCAAGCAAAGTGCAGAAAAACAGAAGCAAAAAGGAAGAAAGTTTTTTCTCTCTCTGGCAAGCAGCTGCTCAGAGAGATTGTCTCTCTGTGTCTCTCTGTGAACAGCACAGTGTTCCACAATATATGAAAACAAAGAAAGATAAAGCTTTTTCATTGGCCAAGGAAAATACCTTAACAGAACACTTTTCTCATATTTACATTCTTCTCCTGGGAACCTGAAAATGTTCCCTTTAGAAACAGAGAAGTGCTACAACTCAAGACACTTAAAAAGAAATTGCTTTTTCGAAGCTTGTTGCTGTGATTTCTCTAAGATCCACTAAAAAGTCGGCCCACAAGAGTGAGCTGTTATAATGGGCAGCTGGTGACAGAGCAAAAGGCAATGATTTTAAACTCAAAGAGGGGAAGTCTAAGTTAGATTTTAGGAAGAAAAATATATATTTTTGGAAAATATAGATATATAGAAAATATATATAGAAAATATAGTTCTTTATAGAAAGGGTGGTGAAGCACTTCTGAGGTTGCCCACAGACTTTGTGGGTACCCTAACCCTGGAAGTATCCAAGGCCAGAGTAGCAATGGAGAACAAAGCGACATAGACCACCTTATGTATCCAAAGGAGATTGCTTTATTGCNAGCAGAGGAAAGACATCGATCTATTAGAGCAGGTTGATAGGAGGCCAAAAAGATGATCACAGGGCTGGGGCTCTTCTATAAAGACAGGCTGAGGGCACTGGGCTGGTTCAGGCTGGAGAAGACTTCAGACAGACGTCATTGTGGCTTTCTTTAAGAGGGCCCATTAAAAAGAAGAAGAGTGTGTGGGAATGATGAAGTCCTAATGCTAGGGTCTGATCCACAAATGACTCCATATCACAGATTTGAAATTCAGAAGGCTTAGGATTATTATTTCATTTCATTTCATGTAAGTCTATCAAGCAAAGTGCAGAAAAACAGAAGCAAAAAGGAAGAAAGTTTTTTCTCTCTCTGGCAAGCAGCTGCTCAGAGAGATTGTCTCTCTGTGTCTCTCTGTGAACAGCACAGTGTTCCACAATATATGAAAACAAAGAAAGATAAAGCTTTTTCATTGGCCAAGGAAAATACCTTAACAGAACACTTTTCTCATATTTACATTCTTCTCCTGGGAACCTGAAAATGTTCCCTTTAGAAACAGAGAAGTGCTACAACTCAAGACACTTAAAAAGAAATTGCTTTTTCGAAGCTTGTTGCTGTGATTTCTCTAAGATCCACTAAAAAGTCGGCCCACAAGAGTGAGCTGTTATAATGGGCAGCTGGTGACAGAGCAAAAGGCAATGATTTTAAACTCAAAGAGGGGAAGTCTAAGTTAGATTTTAGGAAGAAAAATATATATTTTTGGAAAATATAGATATATAGAAAATATATATAGAAAATATAGTTCTTTATAGAAAGGGTGGTGAAGCACTTCTGAGGTTGCCCACAGACTTNGTATAGTGACGCAGCAGGGGCTGCCGGAGGCCCACCATGTCCCACTGCAGGCATCCCTGATGTTCGCTGCAGCCTGTGGACCTCGTGGTCTCCTCTTGGGTGGCAGCGTGCTACTCAATGGTACAATGCATGTTACCAGAGGGGAGAAGTCTCTCATGTAGGTACCAGCAGCTTTATTAAGCACACCTAGGCCTGGGGACAAAAGAGAGCAAAAATGACGCAGACAAGGGTTTTTATACTAGGGGAGGGAAAACAAGGAACCAATAAGATAAGGGCTAGAGGGTGGTACATGGGAGGAGTCGGGATACAAAGATCAATCTTGTAGTAACAGAGGAGGGATTAAGGGACAGGGACTGATGGCACACCGAGTGGGGTAGAAGTTTCCAGAGGAGAAGGTGTGTTTTGGGGAGATTGGCAGGGTGTCTCTGCCTAGGGGGTGGAGGAATGGGTGGAGAGTGGAGGGGATCTCCGCCTAGTGGGCGGGGAAATGGGCTTGGCCAACACAAGGGGAGGAACAGAACTCAGGAGAGTGGTAACTACAGTAACTGGGGTACAGAGTTATAACAGAGTCTAAACTAAAGTTTTAACTGAACAAGAAAACTATTTAGATTCCTTGACCATTTCCCAGCTTGTACCAAGCTGAGTCATGGTAACTGTATAGTTCTATGATTCTAGGATTTTTGTACCACTAATAAATAAAATAAATTTTAAAATAGTGTTTAACTCATACTTTTTATTTTCTATTTTCATGTATGTTTTATAATATATGTAATATACTAGTACAGGAGCAAATGTATATGTTTTATAAATAAATAAAAAAATACCAGCTTTCTGTTCAGAACATTTTAGTTGATGGAGTGAACAATCTCACCCATCTGGAGACCACCCCTCTAGTGTATGTGTGACAGCTTTTCTTTCTCTCTGGTCTAATAAATAGTTGCAGATATAAGAAAAGTGTCATGAGAAGGAAGCATTCCTAAAAGTATGGTACAAGAAAAGACCTCCTGCAATTGTGAGTGCTGCTGTTGCCTGCACTGCTTTTCGTATTTCTAGCAGATCCATATTAGAGATCAGAAACATTTCTGAGTAAGTGTCATTCATACTAATCCCACAATAGCCTTTCATAAATAGTCTCCCCAAACAACAGGAGTATCACCAAAAAATTCTAAGAAGCTCTTTCCTGAAGCTCCATGCTTTTTTTTTTTCTGAAGTATTTATTTACTTAGAAGTCATTACAATGAATTGCATTACAGAAAAATGATGGGCCCTGTGCTGGCGCATATAAATCATGA
>VZTN01011150.1:19760-94674 GCA_013400515.1 Erpornis zantholeuca
TCCCTCCAGCCAATCATCTTTCTGTCCACACGCTGTCCACACGTCCCTCCAGCCAATCATCTTTCTGTCCACACGCTGTCCACGTGTCCCTCCAGCCAATCATCTTTCTGTCCACACGCTGTCCAGCATCCCTCCAGCCAATCACAATCTCACTTCCAACTATCACTCAACTGACTATCTCCTCACTCCCACTCCCAGTTGCCTCTCACCCCTCAACCGACTTCCAACCATCCAGCCCGCAGCTGTGCTTTTCCCATGGGGTCTTCTGGTGAGCACAAGCCTTGAACACATTTATAATTATAAACCTAACCCTACAGGCCAGTTTGGATGAGGCCCTGAGCAACCTGATCTAGTGGGTGGCATCCTCACCAGAAGGGTTGAAGCCAGATGGTCTTTAATGTCCCTTCCAATCCAAATCATTGTATAGTGACGCAGCAGGGGCTGCCGGAGGCCCACCATGTCCCACTGCAGGCATCCCTGATGTTCGCTGCAGCCTGTGGACCTCGTGGTCTCCTCTTGGGTGGCAGCGTGCTACTCAATGGTACAATGCATGTTACCAGAGGGGAGAAGTCTCTCATGTAGGTACCAGCAGCTTTATTAAGCACACCTAGGCCTGGGGACAAAAGAGAGCAAAAATGACGCAGACAAGGGTTTTTATACTAGGGGAGGGAAAACAAGGAACCAATAAGATAAGGGCTAGAGGGTGGTACATGGGAGGAGTCGGGATACAAAGATCAATCTTGTAGTAACAGAGGAGGGATTAAGGGACAGGGACTGATGGCACACCGAGTGGGGTAGAAGTTTCCAGAGGAGAAGGTGTGTTTTGGGGAGATTGGCAGGGTGTCTCTGCCTAGGGGGTGGAGGAATGGGTGGAGAGTGGAGGGGATCTCCGCCTAGTGGGCGGGGAAATGGGCTTGGCCAACACAAGGGGAGGAACAGAACTCAGGAGAGTGGTAACTACAGTAACTGGGGTACAGAGTTATAACAGAGTCTAAACTAAAGTTTTAACTGAACAAGAAAACTATTTAGATTCCTTGACCATTTCCCAGCTTGTACCAAGCTGAGTCATGGTAACTGTATAGTTCTATGATTCTAGGATTTTTGTACCACTAATAAATAAAATAAATTTTAAAATAGTGTTTAACTCNATGTAGGTACCAGCAGCTTTATTAAGCACACCTAGGCCTGGGGACAAAAGAGAGCAAAAATGACGCAGACAAGGGTTTTTATACTAGGGGAGGGAAAACAAGGAACCAATAAGATAAGGGCTAGAGGGTGGTACATGGGAGGAGTCGGGATACAAAGATCAATCTTGTAGTAACAGAGGAGGGATTAAGGGACAGGGACTGATGGCACACCGAGTGGGGTAGAAGTTTCCAGAGGAGAAGGTGTGTTTTGGGGAGATTGGCAGGGTGTCTCTGCCTAGGGGGTGGAGGAATGGGTGGAGAGTGGAGGGGATCTCCGCCTAGTGGGCGGGGAAATGGGCTTGGCCAACACAAGGGGAGGAACAGAACTCAGGAGAGTGGTAACTACAGTAACTGGGGTACAGAGTTATAACAGAGTCTAAACTAAAGTTTTAACTGAACAAGAAAACTATTTAGATTCCTTGACCATTTCCCAGCTTGTACCAAGCTGAGTCATGGTAACTGTATAGTTCTATGATTCTAGGATTTTTGTACCACTAATAAATAAAATAAATTTTAAAATAGTGTTTAACTCATACTTTTTATTTTCTATTTTCATGTATGTTTTATAATATATGTAATATACTAGTACAGGAGCAAATGTATATGTTTTATAAATAAATAAAAAAATACCAGCTTTCTGTTCAGAACATTTTAGTTGATGGAGTGAACAATCTCACCCATCTGGAGACCACCCCTCTAGTGTATGTGTGACAGCTTTTCTTTCTCTCTGGTCTAATAAATAGTTGCAGATATAAGAAAAGTGTCATGAGAAGGAAGCATTCCTAAAAGTATGGTACAAGAAAAGACCTCCTGCAATTGTGAGTGCTGCTGTTGCCTGCACTGCTTTTCGTATTTCTAGCAGATCCATATTAGAGATCAGAAACATTTCTGAGTAAGTGTCATTCATACTAATCCCACAATAGCCTTTCATAAATAGTCTCCCCAAACAACAGGAGTATCACCAAAAAATTCTAAGAAGCTCTTTCCTGAAGCTCCATGCTTTTTTTTTTTCTGAAGTATTTATTTACTTAGAAGTCATTACAATGAATTGCATTACAGAAAAATGATGGGCCCTGTGCTGGCGCATATAAATCATGAGGAACGCATTTATCATTCTTGTGTACATGTGAGCTTACTCTTGCACTCTCAAAGCCTTGTCCAAAAATATGACTGGATGACTCCAAAAATTAACGGTATTTGCTGTATGAACCATAGTTTAAAGGATCATGTACATATACCTACAGAGGCTTTGTGTCCTCTATTAATAATGTTCAACAAATACAAATTTTATGCATAGAGTGGTTGATCCTTCTTTTTACATGTTAGTAATGCATTTTACATGATGTTAATAAATTCATAATGTGCAGAAACAGCATTAGGTGTCAGCAGCTCTTCTTGTCTATGGCATGATGAATATATCTATCACTTTGCAAGAGTGATGCAAAAACAGGAATCTTGTTTGAGACATGCAGTCTCATGTTTAGAATAAATACTTTGTTCTGATTTGCCTTTGATGTTACTTGTATCCCAGGTTTATGAAATAGACTTTTGCCAGTACAAGCAAGTTGGCTTTGAATATGGGCATGAAACATATCATCTCTTGTATGAGCAGAGAATAATGCAATGGACTTTATACCATTTAAAGAGGAAGTAAATTTACACCAGCAGGAAAACTCCTTCTTTATTTATAAAAAATATGGACAGAGTGTTTTAGTTCATGAGTGAACTAAAACACTATGTCTATATGAATGAAATTAATTTCTTGACATCCTCCACTTGCTTCCCTCTGTTCATACTTTGGAGTGGCCTTAGTACACATGAATTGGATTTTAGATTAAATAAAATCTGGAAGATGAAGTCCACCTGCAAATGAACATTTTGGCAATGGAACTAGATTAAAGCAAGTGAAATATATAAAAAAAGCCATTAATATCTGCTCCCTAACACTGACAGTTTCACTCTACTGGTCCTCTATTTGTCTTAAAGACTTGCTAATTTGGACAGAATATTTGGGTCTCCTTTTGAAGGGGATTAGTTTCCAGTGCTGCTGTGCCAGAATAACTATGATGGTACAGAATCTGTGAAATGGAGCAGCCTTCATTAAGAAAAAAACCCAATCATCCTTAAATGTGATCTTGAGGCACTTCTGCTGTAAAAAGAAGCTTCTTATCACACGTTACAGGTCAAGCAGTGAGCCACATAATGGGCCCTTCAGTAGTCTCATCAGCCATATGAGAACTGCTCTTCTGTTTGCTCTTTTCTTAGTGAAACAGTGGCTGAAGACCTCTTTGTAAGCTCAGGTCATATTGATAGTTAATGCAGGGAAGCCAGTGTACACTTCATGCCTAAGTGAACATAATCTGTTTCTCATTGCTTTGTGGCCAGGTAGTGGTAGTTTTAGCCAATTCTGAAAGTAACCTGATTTCTGACTAGATCAATCCTGCTGAAGTAGTCTAACAAATAAGATATTTATCAGGATGTTTTATAGGGTTCCAGTTAATTATATTTTCCCTGTATCATAGAGAACATTAGCTTTCTGAGTGGGTCATTTTCAAAGTGCTCTTTGTGATAGCACTAGGACAATATAGATTGCTTTTAGTGACTTTGGTTGCTTTGTGTGCTCAATTTAGAAAATAAAAAGTGCCTTCTATAGCCTCATATCTGATTTTTAGCACTTCTGATAGGGCAGGACGTGCATATAGGACGTGCTACTAAATAGTATTCTAGGACCAGTTCCTTTAAGCAGACCATTTTTAGAGCTGCTTAGAGATTAAATATTTACTTATAGCAATATAAGATCAGACAATAGCATGCCTTTTCTCTTGCTGTGTTTAGGACCTTTGGAAGAAGAAATCACTATTAAATATATTACATAAAGTGCATGCATTACATTTGAGGAGATGGGAGTCTCAAAGTCCAATATGGGTTTTGCCCTTCAACTTTTTCTGTTGACTAATATTTCACTGATCATTACATTTGTGTGCTTCCAGGGACTGAGAAAAACTATTAAGTGCCTATAAATTCTGATTAATTTTTGTTGATAAAATTTTATCTTTCCCCCAAAGTGGTTTATTGGTACTGGGTAATAGCTGTCATCTCCAGGGCACATGCGATCCCTACTCTTATTTAATTTAAAGGCACAGAATGTTAAGCAGTGGTCCAGTTGTCCACTTCAAAGTGCAGGTAACTTTGCTTGTAAAAGTGTGGTTAACTAACCAGTGTGTTAGTGAAATGTAATAGTTAACCACACACGTAACCATATGAATATGCCATGAATAAGGAAAATAACCATTCTGCTGAAGCTTCGTTCTTCCCTTTGTCAGACGTCACAGAGCCAAGGAAGATGTGATGGCATTCATTCTGTCACTGTCTCTCTCACTGGTTTTACAGACCATCAGAAAAGATTCAGAAGCACAAGTGTTTTGGTTTCCAATGCTCTTAATTATTTTTAAATAATAAAATTTATATATTTTTTTAAATAGTCATAAAAATCATCCCCATCAAACACCAGATTGATGGAACTGTTTCCGAACATGAGCATTTTATGTCACAATCAGTTTTCTATAAAGAAATACATAAAATAAAACAAATGAAACTGTATTTCTTTCAGACCTGCTTTATAAAACTACCTGAGCCAAACAATTGGACTTACAGTAATGGTCATGGAGTTTTATGTCACTATTTTAATCACACTGGTAGAAGCAGGACCTCTGTCTTACAGATCAAAGTGTTATCTCTGACCACAGAGTCCTACCTGGAACAGGTGAATGAGTATATAAAGACCTAAGAGTCTGCTACCAGAGCAGATCTAACTTTCTTTTTCCCATGAATTAGGAGAGAAGGAAAGAGAACAACTGGAGACAGTGTTTATGTTCTTCTGCACATTCAGTCAAGTGCTTAGGGTTTCAGTGTCTGAGCTGTGGATCTTTGAATAGGTATTAATAGCAAAAATGATACCATGGTAAGCTCCAGAAAATCTGAAAAAAATTGTTCTTTAGAGCTTTTCTCTCACCCTGTCTTATATCAAAAGAATGCCTATTTTAGCAGCCACTTTTAACTTCAACTTTAAAAATTCTGGAGTGAAATAGAGAGTTATCCTAGGTACAAAACTCCTATTAGCTTCTATTTGAAACTTCCTGCATCTTCTTTTTTCAGGTCTATTTTTTCCCCATAGTATAAATAGAGCTGTTAATAATGCTTCACACCACTGCCACTGAAAAGGTGTAGTACTTTTTCATTATAAGCCTACCTTCCATGTTTTATCCAAAGAAACCCTTAGAATTTTTTCTTTCTGCTTCAAAATTTGCATGGAAGTTTGCTGGCCAGGAATGGCTTTTGACCAAGTTTGATAACATTTAAGTCAGCCTTCTAATTTAATTTTTAATAAAAGGCAATAGCAAAAGGTGACACAATGATGGATGCCTGTACTATAGTGTGTCAGGGCTTCTCAGTTGTCTGTTTTTCTGCCAGCAATTTGACATGCTGTGATCATAAGTGCCAAGGACCTAAAACAAAATGACATTTCTATTTCCTAGTGCTGCCAAAACTGAAGTTTGGATGCTCAGAAAACATGGATAGCCACTGTCTTCCTTAATACCTGATTTATTTCAGTAACTAGCTTCTGATACATTTTAAGATATTTGAAAATGAATCAAAATGAAGCCCCATAAACTTAGAGAAATAAAAAACAATTCTACTTACCCACTGCAAGATTTAGAAAGAAAACACTGTTTTACAGCAAAAGGTGCCGGTATCTTATGATCCTAGAATGAAAGGCACTCAGAGTCTGTCAACTATTATGTAAAAACCAACTTTTTTTGTGTTAACACCATAAAGGAAAAGAGGATGGTGTAGATAATCTTACATGCCTTCAGATGCTGGGAAATCCTAGATGTACTGCATCAAACAGGTCTCCAACCAGGGCACAACATAGTGTGTGTATCCTATCCATGGAAAGTACATTCCTTTTTGATCATTTGAGATCTTACACATTGTTCTCAAAAGAAAAACACTGTATGAATTTCTACTGTCAGAAAAAAAGGGTGTTCACATGAGACCATCTTGCTGCACTTTTCAAAGGCAAGGTCACACAGGTGATGTAAATACTGGTGCTGTGTGGAGCTGCACACGGCTCTGCTGTGACAATGAGGTTATCCTGCAGCCACAGGGTATGTGCAGCACAACAGCCTGAAGGCCAGCCTCTACGGGCATGATAGCAGAGCACAGACCTGCACCCACTCAGGTTAACTGTTGTTGTCAAAGGTCTGGGCCCCCTGTCCTCTGCCCTGGGGCTTTTCTTCCTTTGGTTCGCCATGTTGGAAAAAAATGCAGCAAGAGATCCTCTGCTGTTTCAGAGTTGTTTTTATTTGTCCTATCAAAACCTCAGAGGGAGAGACAACATCCCTCGAGAACACCAGAACAGAAAGGGCAGAAAGGGCAAAAAGGGCAATGGCTGCAGATCAGCAGCTATTTTTATATCTTACTAACAACCATTCAAGAAACAATACGTATCTTATTTTCATTTCAACACCAGTAAACCTTCATCTTATTGATATGTCTTTTCAATGCTAACTTTTTTCCACCAACCAACACACCACAGGAACTGGTGTCAGAGAAGAGAGGAAGAGAATGAGGAGAGAGGAGAAGAAGAAAGAAGGAAAAACCACACCTAAAATCTCCATCTTGTCCCTATGTAATACATAGAGCAAGATCCTAAAACTACAACTAAACTCTCTGTGGTACACTAAACAAAAATCTCTTCACCTCTCTGGTGCATTCAGGTTCTCCCAAAAGTGGAGGGAGCTTCTCCAAAAGCCTTGGTTGCTGGCTAGGACACTTTTGAGGAGCTCTGGGGATATAAAGAAAACACCAGAGGAGCAGGAGAAGCTCTCAGGCTTCCCTGGACTCCGATATGTTGTTTGGATCAATTATTCTATGAATTACAATCCTCTTCAGGACAAGATCGACTCAGGCATGCACTTGTAACCTCACAAACCGAGGGCTCCAGAAGTCTGGTTGTTAACTCTGTGCTGTTTTTTGTAACTAGGACATAGAATCAGAAAATCATAGATTCATAGAATGGTTTGTTTTGGAAGGAACCTTAAAGACCATCTAGTCCCCAACACAGTCAATTCCTGTTTGGAAGTGGGTTGTGCTCAGTGTTTCAGCTGCCTCAGATCAGTCCTCATGTATGGTATAGGTTCTTGTAATTGGACTACTTCTTTTTATAGCCTTTAGTAATGCCAAGCCAAATGCAACTGTGCCTAGACAAACAAAATACAAATTATGACTATCTCCCCCAGGTTGGGATCATCTATGAGGTCACAGCATGAGAATTACACTGGACCTGTCCTTAACAATGTATATATTCTTACTCCCAAAAAGCCCACAACAGTTTTCTGAGTTTTTGTGTGATATTCACAAGTGAAAGATACCATGTGTTATGATTCAGAAACTGTTTGAAAAGTCATGTGTGACGCTGTGCTCTCTTGCCTTTTACACCTCTCCCTCTGATGACATCTACACTTGCTCTGGAACTTATATCTAGACTTTCTGAAACTGAATCACAGCAGCACACAGATTTGAAAGCTTTTAGGAATTTGTCTGTTATGTATTTCTAGAGAACTAGCTTTTCTAGTGGCTCAATTACTGCTTATTTTACTCCAGAAGTTCCTCCAAGAGTTTGCGCTTTATGGTCAACGTAAGGACTTGATAGATGATCTACTTAGTCATTCTAGGATGACATTATAGTTATGTATCAAACTCATGGTTTTGGACTTACAAGTACATTCTAGTACGTGAGCGAAGTGATCCAAAAACCTCTATTTGGGGGTCACATCTGAGTGTTGGAGATGGAAGAAATAGAGACAAAATTTATATTTTTCTTGTAGCTCTCTGCTCTGGCATCACATGAGTCCCAGTGCCATCATGGAAATACTTGGAATTTCAGACTGGGGACGATGGAAACATGATTTGAAACACATTCAGACTCAAAGGCTTGAAAATGGTAGTGCCTCATCTGAAAATTTGATCTGATCAGAATCCCACATTAAGATGGTGACAGCCTATTTGGTTATGGAGGAAGAAGAACTCATAGATATATCATATTTCTAGGTATATTTATTGCTGCATAGAAAGTATGAAGGGTATGCGCCTTTCCATTTCTGCTAAGCTCTCAAAATAGCAGCCATGTTGACTTAAATAATACACAAATCTTCTACTGGGCAGGTGGTTTTGCTAAATGTAATCCAGAAATGAAACACAGAAACTGTGCAGATGCAACTCAAATTTCTTTTAAATATGAGTAAATAGTCATGGAATTAGTTCAAAATATTTAGTTAGTTCTTACCATTATTATGGTAAGACTTTGACTGAAACTTACAAATATTTCAAAACACGAATAGGAAGATAATAATATTGCTTACGTGGTGAAGTTTTGTTTTGTACATTAATCTAGGAGGAATTTCACCTGTGCTCAATGAATTCAGCTTCAGTGACTGTTAAGCAAGCAGAAAATGTGTAGATTAGTTATACTATCCCAGTTATATCTGTTAATTGATAAACATCTGACAAAAATGGTACTATTTTTCAGACAAATTGCATAGTTTCTTGATATCCTTGTATTGAATTCCAATGTGACTGAACTAATAGCATAAATATATGGAAAGCATGTGAAAGAACAGTGTTACATCTTCAAAATGTGGCCCATGTTCTGCTTTGGTATGAAGCAAATAGTGGTTTTACAACATTTCTTTAAGGCTTGATTGATCAAGGGTAAGGCACTGTCAGGAATGTACCAGTGTAGCATCTTGTAAGTATGAATGTGCAGAGTTCATCCCAAGGAAGCCTGGTTACAGGTGCATAGCTCCCCTTCGACTGAAAAGGATTTTCATTGTAGTGTGTATACAGGACATAGTTCAAACTCTTAGTAAAGTAAAACAGAGCCTTGCATTTCAGTTTTGCCAGTCCTCTGTCTGCAGGACCTTTGGGCTATACCAGCATTCTCTCTTCCTCTGGGGACTGGACTCTTGATGCTGAAATAGATCCATGGTGAAGAACATGGGTATGACTTGTAAGTGCTAAGCAACCTATTCCTGAGGAGGTCATTTGTCTTCAACACCTTTGTTCTACTACGCCACATGATCATATGTTTTATGATAAAGATGCTAACACGATGATAGCATGGTCTCTCCTGGGTAAGCCATGTTAAACCAAGTCAGTTGGAATCTCATAGGAATAATATATTTGCCAGGCTTGGAGACTACATTTTTTCAATCAATTGACAGTGATTTTTTTTCCCCCAATTTATCACTTAGAAACAGATGTACTGATGTTGATACTCTCGGACTTAATTTTTTACTGGTGAATAATTTAAACTGCACTTCTGCCTCAGGTACAGTCAAGGTTAATTTGTATTTGTAAATCTTAATGCAACAAACAAAGTGTATCTGTCCATCTGTGAAATGCCCATTATGTATTTTCTACTTCACTCTAGCAACAGAAACACTTAGCTTTCTGGATAGTGTCTTACTCCAAATGGAATGTCTTTGTGATAATATTGCACATCGCAGCTGTAGGTTACCTAAATAGGCATTATATCCATTACTGTTATTTTACATTGTTCAATACAGCTATTATGTTTCATCAAAAATAGGAAAACATGCATATGATAAGTAGCAAGAAAACCAGCAGGTTGATAATTGCTCTATGCTCACTAATGTGAATTACTAAATGGCTCATCTATAATTGTAATTAACACCTCCTGCCTCAGCTTTGCAATTAACTGATGTTGCTGCAAATTTTTGTTATATATTTAATCTTCATGTTGTTTCTCTGGCCTGCTCCTGCATTAAATTTAGCATTAAGCCTACAAACTATACTTTGAGCTACCATGGCAGCTACTCATTAGTAACATGAGGCCCTTGTACAAAAGCTGGTTGCATCTCCAGGGAATTCACAGTCAACACACTCCATTCTGGTTAGTAAATGTACCTGCTGTGTATCCTTTCACATTTGCTGGATCTGTTTTAGCTTAATTTGAATTCATGTTGTGTGTGAGCTCTCTGCACTTATAGTCACTTCATGAACTTTTCTTCTAGATACTGTGTTTTTGGAAAGTCACAAACAGAATGAGTAAGAAATTCTGGGACAATTCTGGGCCTTCAACCAGAAAGGTTTTGAGGAGAGAAATCCCAACAGCCCTGGTTAGGCTGAGTGAGGTGCAACCTGTCACCATGCTAGCCAGTCTGTTTCCCAGCTGCCAGGCTCAGGAGCTGCCCAACTCCATGGCAACATGGCCCAGAGTGGGTGGCCACCAACTCTCCCTATCTCTGCTTCCTGCTCCTTAGGTCCAGGGCTCCAGGAACAAAGGGCTGCCCTACTCCCACAGCCTGCCAGCTGCCTGGGAGCCCTGTGCTCCAGAGGGACTGCCAGGTGCCCAGCCTTGGCAGTCAAGCAGCTCTCCTGCCTTGGCAGGCAGGCAGGTGCATTGGCTCCAGGGCTACCCAGCTCTCCTGCTCCTGAGACCTGCAGGCTTCCCTGCCAGATGGACAGACAGAAGGCAGGCTCCATGCGTGGCCACCTCCATAGGCAATCTGGGAACCTTGGATCTTGGGGAGAATATTTTGGTTTTAAAAGAAAGTGTATATTGGCAAATTAACATGTGGAGAGCAGGAAGATGTATTTTCAATCTGTTGCTTGAGCTGCTGGATCTCTGGTGTGCAGGCAGTGTCTCTCTTAGTGAGTTTCTCTGATTCTGGGGCTTGCCCACAAAAACAAAGCAGTGCCCAGACTGCACCACCATAGCCTTGCTCACTGCAGCGTTTTTCTCACTTCCAGTGCAGAGAAGCCCTATAGCATTTCTGCTACTTCACACGGTGGAAAATATTACCCATATTTAACATTTTGTGTAACATTGGGGGAATTTTTGCCTGCTGTCACAAAAACCCAAGCTCCTTTTTGGCTCAAAATTCTGTTTCCATAAAGCAAACAAAAGTATGAAACACTCTTCCTTGGGCTCAATATCATGAAAAATGCCTTCTGGGCACCTTTCCTGTATGGTCTGGTTGTTTTGAATGGAGGAAATAAAGGAGCATAGATGGAGTTCAATTCAGTTCTTTTCAGCTCGGAGATAAGAGTTTCTGACACTAGGTGGTACTACAGACAAAGGCCAATATTTGCAAACTTTGACAGTAAGGAATCAGCAGCTCTAAACCTGGCAGATAATTTGGTGGCCTGATTATTGGCTTCCATATCTTATGCATTCCTGAGGTATATATATTCTCTTAGATCTGGTTTTGGAGTGTTGTGCTTTTAGCTCCTTTCAAAATTTGTTATCCATCAGGTAATTTTTCAAAAACCTGTGATATTATTTGATATAGTTTAATGGCAAATCTAATACCAGATATCACTTGCCAATACAAAAAAGTATGTATAATATTGTGAGCATTCTGTGTTCAATTCTGAAAATATATTTCTCAAGAGCAACAATGGGAATTTATTGCTATTTCAGCTTCCCCTCAATATTTTTCCCTGCATAATATGTTTGATGGCTTTATTTAGAGCACAGGGATCCATCTATCAAGGGCATATCTGAAGATATTTTCCTTTCATTTAACATCAACTTCCACTCTAAGGTGAATGAGATAGTTATTCCCCTGAATTTTCACTCCTGTTTCTGAATTTCGCTTTTTTCCCCCTTCTGTTTCTCTGCAGCTATGTCTGCCTCAGTCACTGCTAGATCAAGACTCTCTACTCCTTCTTGTAAGTGCTGTGCTGGTTTAGAAATTCTTAGTCTTTCATTTGTTACCCAGGACTGTAGACTCCATTAGATGTGATTTTTTGCTAACAGGTAAAGGAGGATTGAAACTTCTTTGGATTGTGAAAAACAGTTGATGCCAGAAGCAAGGAACTCTAGCCTAAAAAAAAAAAATCTATAACTAGTTTTTAAACTTTATTTTTTTTTCTGTAGTATCCTAGCTTTTAACAAGGCAATTTTTCACTGTGTTTATTACTGCAGAAGTTAAAATCAATGTGTACTAGCTATCTTTTCACAGGCATCTCAATGAACTGCCTGCTGGTCCTATGTGATTCAAATCACCCTTAAAAATACTTTATGTATAAGACAACACAAAAGTGGTTACAACAATACAACATGGCTGTGTTTTTTTCTGAAAAATATATAAGCTGAACTAAAACTACACTATTGCATGTACAGAATCTGTCATCTACAGTGGCTGATGGTGAGAATATTGATTTTTAAATAAATAAAAGTATTGACAAGCAACTGAAGCATACTTTTGTGCACTGTTGGTAAATAAATACAAACCAGAGAACTGTTTTGTTCAAATAATTTCAAAAAATAAGAAAAAGCAATAAGGATTATACTGTTTTTTTTCCTGAACCAGTAAGCTTTTCAGATTTAGCTTTGCTTTGTTGTATATACACAAGCATAGACACTTATTTAACAGTTACCTTATACTGAGGCAAACTGGAAATGAATGCAGCTGGATTTTTAAAATTGTATTTATATATATATATTATAAATATAATATATATTATATTATATATAAAATATATAAATAATTTCAACTGTACATACAAGAACAGGATAAATAGAAGTGGACATGACATATTAAAAATATTACTTCAGTACAGAATTATGTTCTCCACCATGAATTGTTTATACTAAAGAATGGAAATCCTCAGTGGTATATCTAAATTAGAAGATATTTATTCCTGCTTTTAAAAGTGAAAGGGAAGTGGACCTAGCTGGGGTTACACTTCAAACAATTAGATTGAAGGTTTGAGTTCTTTCCTGTCCAGTTTCTAACCACATGAGGTTGCAAGATGAGGTATAGCTTGAGCAGGTGAGGTTTGTGTGGTGAATCTGGAGCATGTGTAAATATCACTGGTCATAGGCTGGAATTACTAATGATAAGATTGACTCATTAAGGTTCATTTGACTCCTCATCTTCAGATTAAACCTAAGGTCATAAATAATTAGCAATAAATGATAACTTCACAACTTCTCCAGGTTGCTATGCATTGTGTGAAGAGAAGCTCTTGTGGCAGCTGATGGAAGCATTATCCAAAATCAAATGCAATGTCCCTGAAGGAAAGAACAGAGCAGTGACAGCTGCCACAACCCTTCACAGCCAGCACCAGGCTCCACAAGATGACGAGGTAGGGCAGGTCGAACCAGAGCTGCACTCCTTGCTCATTTCTGCTGCTTTTGAGTGCTCTGGGTTTTATTTGCTGACAATGTAGACTATGTTTGCTTTTGTCCAGATGCCGGGGTCTGGGGGACATAAACAAACCAGACATAATCATGTAGAAAACCTTTGATTACTGAGGTCGTCTTGATTGTACCTTGATTAGGTTTACTGCATAAATGGCTAATGTCTACTTTTATATGTATTGCACTCACTTTCTTTTTTTCCTTTTATTTAAAATGAGATTAAATATCTCCTAAAATACATGTATTAATAAAAATTACTATCTGGAGAAAGCCTCAAGAGAGATATTAAAACAATTTAACTTAGGCAGCAGATTATAAATCAAGTCAATATTGGAGGACAGTATAATTGCATTTTAATTGCATGACAAAATCCCTATCCCAAATTAATCAAAAACTGTAGTGCTGAACTTGGCTTTTATAGAGAGAAAACACATTGCAAACTCATAACATTAGCTGTCTTTTCTGTGTGCTTCCTGTTTTTGAACATGTTCTTTACAAGGAGGTAGCTGAGGATGGCCCTGCCAGGGCAGGGCTCTAGCAAGGCCAGTGCTCTTGGTGCTGCAGTGTCGGGCACATCAATTAATTAGACACAGTATGACTAACACCCAAATTGTTCCTCTAAGGCTTGGCACAGGTATTACATGGATTATTATAATAGCCTAGCAAAAAATTTGGTAAAACACTCTGAGTTATAATGACCTTGCTGTAGGCAGTACTGCTGAAGTTACCAATACTTGGATTGTGATCATTCTTTTTCCCCTATTTGAAAGATGTGGGGAAGAGCCTACACTGCTAGGAGTCTAAGTGGAGGAGGCAGTCTTGAGGAAATTTCTGAACAAATCTTTGTCCACCTGCCAAACAGATACTTAGAGACTGTATTTTGGAGAGATTTTGAATTTCTCCTTATCTTGGCTACTGTGCTGATATGGCCTCTTTCTTTTCCCCACTGATGACTTTGCGATGTGCTGAAGAGGGAAGTCATGGAAGATGAGGGACTCAGCTGTGACCTTATCAGGCTCTTCAAAGGGCAGCAGGGTATTTTTGGTTAATATACCAAACGGCATGCAGATTTACTATTCTTATTCTCTCTGGGGCAATGAGCTGTGTCTGCTGAATACCCAGTTCTGGTTTACCTATGAAGAAATGCTGTAGGGATGCATTTTTTCAAAGTATTGCTGAAATTTTAAAAGTAACATACTATTTAAATGTGAAATAACTGGAATGCATCTGTATTGCTTTTATAAAGAACACAAACACACCTGGATTGATAAATCAAGTTTCCTTTGTCATCTTCCAATGGCAACTTTATTTCCTTTTCTCCATTCAGTTTTCCTTTAACACTTAAAAATTTTAGTATCTCTTCTACAAATGGCACATTAAAAAATTAATTGTCTGGGCTTATTACTAAAGGCCTTTTTCTCTCCTAACTTACTGTTTCCTTGGCAGTTATAAATATGTTGCAGAAGATGGCAGACATGCAAATCCATCAGTATATCCTTCAGTTTTTCTGAACATTTACATTAAAGTCAGGCATCATGGTGTTGCACTCTGCAAAGTGAAAACTCTGAGTTTCAAATGCATTTAGGGAGCTGACTACATTGATTTCAAGTACTGAAATATTTTAGAGACACTGAGTTTTAGGAAACTGACTCTCATTGACTTTCAATAAGGTTCTTCAGAGTTAAATCTTGTGAAATGCTGAGTATTCCTAAAATTCAGTGAGTAGCCACAGCTTTCCCTAAAAACAATTGGGTTCGAGGCTGTCCAGCACTTTAGAAAACTTCTCAGCAGTTTGCCAGGTCAAGCTTTAAAAAATGTTTCTGTCAGGTTGCTCTAATCAGTTTGAAAATTCATGGCCACTTTTGGAAATGCTTGCAGGTCCTGAGTGTGCAGCTTCAGTATGAGATATTAAAAGTGGTTCACTAACAGGAAGATTTTATAATAGATAACCAGATGTAATTGCTTTATTACGAGGCTCTCCTAACAGCTCAGAAAAAGCTTTGTTGTCCTCTATCCATTTATTCACATTTAAAAAGTGATCATTCTCTCTCTTTTAAAGAACTACAGCCTTCTAGTATATTAATAGTGCTTTGAGTATAACAGAGTATTGACTCCACATGCCATAATACAGCATTATGTCAGCCAGCTGCAGAGTTTGCCACATTTTGGTGTGACAAACCAAAACCTTATGAAATCTTTTATATCTGGATGCAAAACCCCCAGTGATTCAACTTAAAAATTTATTTCATCCTACAAGTAATGTTTTCTCTTTTTCCAGGCAAATGATCTCATTTAAAAACAAAAATGACTCAGTCAGTGAGTTCTGAAGAGCCTGACTTTTAGCCTGGCCCCTGAAGTGGACACCAGAGTTATATGTTGAGCTTCCCGAGCTGAGCAGGGCAGGGGTTGGGCATGGCAGCTCAGGATTCCAGAGAATGGTGTGCCAAGTAGATTAGTGCTCCTAGTTCTGAAGTAGCACAAGAAATACGAGAAACCAAAAGGGTTTAACTGTCTGAATCCTATCCTCTTCTGGGGACCTTTGCTTTCCTCAGATTCTGAGAAAGAAAAAAAACAACCTGCACAGCATATAGATAGGTACTCTGATCCTAAACTACATTTAAGGACACCCTGAGAATACTTTGTTAATGAATATAAGCAAAGAAATGCTTCATTGTCAGTTTTGAGTGTTGCACCACGCTGCTCCTAAGACTGAATGATGATGTCCAGAAAAGTAATTTGGGAACTGTTAATGAAAATGCAAGGTTACAATTTCTTTAGAATTTTGCGATTTTTTGGTTGTGCATCATCCACAAAGTTTTCAGGACTGCACCTTTCATTTCTCTTTATTTTAGACATTTCAGCTTTTTACAAAACATACTAGAAGGCATCAGACTGTATTAAACAATAATGGCAGAGAAGTTTAAAGTTTTCTTAAGCAATGAATAATTTTAAAAGTAAAATTAAGAGTGTTTTATATACTAAATATTTAAAAATATATTATTAACTAATGGTCTAAAGGCATTTTTTTAAAATTGAAAATTTAGCCCATTATAGATTTTTCAAATTGCTATATCATTCTTGTCATTTTGCCTTTATTGATTAAAAAAACATTTAAAGGTGGCTTTTTCCCAAAATATTGCCTGCATATGGATTTATACAGAGGAAACCAGTGCAACCAGAGTGGATATGGCTATTTTAATACAAATGCACAAGTAAATCTAACTCTGAAGTGATTTGTTGAGTTTTCAAAGTACTTAAGGAATACAGAATATATCTCCAGCTTTTGTTTCCAGTTTCAGTCTAGAGCTTTTGTTTACTGTTGGCTTCCATAGACAGAAAAATCATCATCAATATAATTAATTCCAATTGTATTTTCTGGTTTCCCATAACAGCAATTTTTAAATTGCCAGTGTTAGTAATTTTTTATGGTTTTGATCGTTCTTTGAAAAATTTTGCAACTGTTCTTTAATTCCTTCTGAATTAGTTCATGATAGATTTTTATATGGCAGTCAGTCTGAATTCCTAGAATAAGCATTAGAGAAATTTTAACAGGTAGACTTAGCTTGCAGTCATGAATAACTGGAGTAAGTTCAGATAATTTTTGGAGCTCCAGAGGTTATTATAAATGTTATAGTAAGGCAAGTTTTTTTCGCAATAGACAGTAATTGCATAGTAATTCAATAGTAATATTTATAGAGAGGTCAAATATAATTCGGATGATCTTACTAATATCATTTTAAAATTGTATTACTTTGTGAGGTACTACCTTAATATCGGGTGCCTTTTAATAACAGTCTAGTTCAGCTTTTCCATCCCTACTGAGAATCAAACAAGCCCCTTTCTTGTGAATTAGTGTTAATAAGTCTTCAATAGATTCAGCTGTGGGATACTGAATGACTCACTTGTTCTTGCCAGAAGAGTTCAAGTGGGCTTCATGCAACATGCTGAGCTATTTTTCCCTGGTGGGGTCATGCATCTTGTCAGCCACTTAACAGCAGTGGCTGCATGACACTTTTGGGCATTATGCAATCAGACTAACCCAAACTTGTAGACCTTGCTTGTAAAGATTTCAGTCTTCAGCAGAGGAGCAATTGAAAGACATCACAGTGTACTTACAGTGATAAGCATACAGGTAAATTGGCTCCTCAGTTATCTAAGTTCACCTCCCTTTTCAGCAAAGAGCAGTGATTTATGACATAATTGTGGAAGTTACTTTCTTATATTTATAATCACCTTATGAGTGTTCACAAATATGCAGTACATGCATCACTGTGCTAATTCTTACCAAACAGGTGGGAAAACCCTTCTGCTATTGCAATAACATTAATTGTTATTTAGGTGTGATTTTCCTGGACCAGGAAGGTGCTGCAAAGGGAGGTGGTAAAACAGCTCACATTTAGTCCTTTTATGTTAGAATGTGCTTGGGTGGAGAGTCTGCATGGTTATCTAGTTCCTCCTTTTCTCCTTGCATTTGTTTACTGCATTTGATACTTTTAGGTAGCACTTGTATCATGATAATATTGAGATGCTCTGTCTAGCAATCAAGGTCTCTGCGTGAGATGTTATATATGCACAAAGTAAAACATGGTCTCTGTGCTGTAGACTGTGTTAACATATATACCTACAACTTCAAACGGACTTCTTGGAAGGGTGGTAGTGGTATGCCTTGGAGATTGATTCACTTGACACCACCTGTATTTGTCTCCACAATGTATTTCCTCCTCTATCCATTGAGCTTTTCCTGCAAGAAAATCTCTTACTGATGCCTGATGTATACCCCATTAGAGAGTTTATACAAGTCCTATCCCTATACTTGGCTGGGCTGCCATTCCCTAAGACCTATTTCTATCTTTTGGGCTTTTCCTTCTCTGAGGTTACTCATAGTTGCTACTCTTCTGACTCTTCTCTCCCTCTCTGTGTCTCTTTGGACAACAACCTTTTCTACATAGCACTTGTATTTCTCTTCTCTCACCTATTCCTTAGATTTTAGCTGTTTGTGCTTTCATTCCTCAGACCTCAGCTGGGATTTCTTTTAGTGAATTAGATAATTTCATACAAGCCCATGTTTGAATTCCTTTACAGATACTATATTAACAACATGGGATGCAGGAATGTTTTTATAAAGAGCAGTTACAAACATGCACAGAAGTAGCTTTAAGTTTTAGATCTCCTTCATTTTCCCTTTCTGACAATATTTTACTTTTCTACATTTTTAGGAAAAGCTTTTCTGTCCCTGTTTTCTCCCCTTTCTTATCCAGAATTTCTTTGAGACACATGAAAAAGAAAGGAAGAAGACTGCATCTTTGACAGTGTAAATCTATTTATGAAACATCTAAGCCAAAATTTATCACATGTTGACAATATATTATCCCCAAAGGCTTTCTTCCTAAGCACTGTAGGCCTAAATCTGTAATGGACTCACTTATTTTCTCTATGTGTTCTCTTGCACATCTTTTGAGCTGAACAGAAGACTATGCTTGGTCTGGTGAATTCTTCCTGATCAGTTGATGGAAAGTGGCAGGCTCTATGCACACAGGCTGCATTTACACCTGTTTAGGGCAAAACTGAAAAAATTTAAATAGTTGTTCAGATTACTCACTGTCTTAGGTACAGTCAGAAATACAAAAAACTGTGTCCATTTACTGAACTGCTCTGTAACAAAGCTCACAGGATAGTCTGCCAGCTGATGAGCAATTTAACTGTAAGGCTGCTGCCAGCTACATCAAATACATGCTTTTCTTTTAAACTGCTGAGATCAATAATTGTACATCGGATGGCAGAATGAAATTGATGTCCTGAGCTGAGCCTATAGTGTTCATTTTATCTCACTGAACCTCATCCCTGACTCATCAGCAGAGCTTGACTTCCCTTGTTGGATTGCTAGTTGCAGCAATTTTTTAGCATATGTGTTGTAGTCAGTCGCCACAGAAGGTTAGGATGACCTATCAAACACACTTTATTTAAACAAAGATTTGAGTGAAAGTGTTTGATGGAAAAAATGTCTTGTATTAAAATGTTTATCTACACAAATCTTTCAATGTAAACCATTTAAAAACCAGCATGTGATCACTAACTGCTCACCTCTGAGCAGAATATCCTAAATAACCCCTTTTGAGAGATACACTTGAGACTATCATTTGCCTCATGTATCACACTCTTACATTTACTTAGCACTTGGAGATACTGTGCAATTGTTGATGTATTTTATTTTGGTAATATCATTGTGATTATGCTTCTGTATAACATAACACATGGCAAAGCAGAATAAATGCATCCTTCATCCTTGTTATGAATCTTCCCTCTCTCTCTTTTCAAGTGTGTTATCAGTGTAACACAGACATCTCTTAACTCTCTGCTCTTTTCCTCTGTGTTCATCATGCAGTGCTATAGTAACTAATGGACAGGCCATTTACATTAGATAGTAGAAAGGAAGTTACTTGAATCATATGATATCATCATGCTCACTTATATGCTCAGTAGATATAAAAGTGATTTAAAGCACAGAGGGACAGGCAATTGCTGGGTTTCCTTTATACTCAGTGCAAAGAATTGACTGCTTTTGGTATGTAATTTGACCTATATATAGAGATGCAAAATAATTAATAAGCAATATATTCTGAAGTGTTTACTTCTTCCCATTGACTATTGAGAGACATTAATAAAACAGTTTGGACTTTAAAAATACTTAGCTAATGCTAATATTGATACTAAATAAATATGTTCCAAAATGGAATTCTGTTGCCTAATTCAGGTGTTGAATGTTCTCTCCAGTTCAAGACATCCCCATCCCCAGCTGTTTGCAAAGAAAGATACACATTTCTAAATAGGCTCCATGTCATTCCTGCTAACTCCATGTATGTGGCTTAGACATCCTGGAAGATCTCAAAGAGGTGTAGACACCTATGTTTAGATACCTGGATTACTCTTCAGACATATAAAATGAAGTTGATGAATTATATGCACAATATCAAAATTACCCTTGGAGTTTAAACCGGTTGCCTCAGAAAGACTTTTAGCTTTGAATTTAAAGGTCAGTGGAATCTATCTCTCAGATTTAACTAAAGGGCCACATTACATAATGAATGCAACTGTTTAGCGGCTGATTTTGTTATCACACTGAAAAATATCAAGTTTGCAGCACCACTGAAGTTTGTTTAACTACAGCAGTAGAGGCTAGAATTAAGGCAGAATCAGATCCCACAGAAAATACTCACAACTTCAATGATATTTATTTTACGAATTACTTTCTTTGAGGTTACAGAAGTTTATGACTTACTATTTGTGAGTACAGAGCAATGGTCCATGAAGTTGCATACATTTAAAATATCCCAAAACTCTGTACTGTTACTACTGTTCTCTTAAAACCCCATAATTGATGGAATGTGTTTTAAGAGGTACTTTGATTTCACTGCTGTCATTCTGATGCCAGGATGATTTTTTGCCTTTTCTTTTATATCCCTCTTATATACCCTTTTATATAGTTTTTACATATTCTTAGTGCTTTTAGCCTACATACTTGTAATTTTCCAAGCCTAATAACTTAGCTGAGATCCACTGCACTGTTAAACCAGACCAAACATCCTGGAAGCCCCAGACATCCAGGTCCTCTCTAGAACACTGTAAACTTAGATAGGCCCATCCAGGGGAAGGTTCCTCAGAACCTTGAGGGATTCATTCAAGCCTCTCATTGGAGAATCTTGGATAGATTTGCTAATTTGCAAGGCTTATAATTGTGTGCATTTTGGTGTGTGGGGGGGTGGTGTGTGCATTTCAGGGCATTCCACCTGGACAAAGTGCTGCAAGGATCGTTAAATAAATACCAAGGTAAAAACTCCTTTTCCCCATAAACTGTGTTTTGGTTTTAATTTTAAGACCAGGGAAAGGCAACAATTCCATATGATTATTTACACAACATAATAAAGTTTTCAAACTAAGAAAAGAATTTTTTGTTTTATTAAGCATAGACTGCTAAATTAAACATAGACAAGTGCATTACATATTGTCTATGTATAAAATCTACAGCTGTTATGAAAGAAGATGTTGCTCTTCCAGAATGAAGTTACTGGCAGACTTTTAGTGTAATTACAAGATTTGTGGTTTATATATTTTTTAAAAGACCAGATGACTAACTAGTCTGAGTTCAAGATTTTACTTTTAGAGTAAAATTTATATACAGGAATATAAACTGGATATAGATTTTCCTTTGCATATTTCTGAACTGTCCTTTCAAAAAAAATGAAAAGAAATATATCCTAAAAGAAGTAGGTAGAAAAGAAAACAAATAAATCTAATCAGGAAAAATTTTACAAAATTTTGGTAGCTCTGATAGAAGTAGCTATTAATGAATTGGTTTCATGAAGACCATCTCTTTATCTGCAAAAAGAACAGAAATAGATTACTCACAGCTTGTAAGTCGTTGAAGCAAGTCTTATGTTTTGACTTTGTGTGTGGACATGCAATAAGAGCATATTCCTACATTTTCCTTTTAGCTTTGTTTAGGTAATATCACCTTCAGTACTAGGCAGAAGTAAAAATAAAGATGTCAGAGGGAGTTCTTATATTCAATTATCCATAGGTGTTACATGTATGTGCCTATTTCATTTAGAAGATTTGTGCTATGCATTGTTCCTTGAAAATCAGAAATTTATGTTAATACATATTAATGGATATTTAATAGTAAACAATACTTAATAATAATTGATTTTTAATATATGTGCATATTTGAAAGACTCACATGCACACAGAATCATGTAAATTGGAAGGGACTGTGGAAATTCTTTTAGTCCCATCAGGTCTTCAAATCCTCCAAAAACAGGGATAGCACATTTCCTCTGGTGATTTCCCTCACAACTTGGCTGTCCTCAAAGCTTCTCCTTCCTTACCAGCTAATGGAGCCTCCTGCCCACAGCAGAGGGATAGCTCCTAGCCAGCAGGCATTCAGCCACTGCCTACCTTTTACCAGGTATGTGTGTACCATGTAAATCAAGGCAAACGTTTATTTACGTTGTCCTGAAGTACTTCAGTAAAATTCATATATTATGGAATGCTTTGGGGATTGGTTATACTGGTCTAACAGAGAGACGGAAATTCGAAGGAATGAATTTGATAGCTTTAGCAATGTAAAAACTTTTCACAGTTTTCAAATAGAAATCAAGAAGCAAGTGTCCCTTCCCTTTCTGGTATGGTCTTTATTTTGCATATCTGGTTGTACAATATTTATTCCATCTGCTCCTTATGGATTGTGTCTCTCCATTCCATATTGTCTCCATACATTTTACCAGGTTGTAGCTGCCAGTATGAGCTAATAAACTCAGTTTTAAGGTTGATTTTTGGTAATAAAACGAGACATAGTTCAGAACTTACATGAGGTTTGATTATGGTAATTTCTTAGCAACTGATCCTGGAAATTTAAATAGTTTTTCTAACCTACTTCAATATGCACTTGTAATCCTACATAATTCTCCTTGCCTTTAAGATACACTACGTTTCTCTTCAAGAGCACTTTTAGGGCGGGTTTCATCTGAATAAATGTAGATAACCATAGTACTTTGTGAATTAGTCACCTGAAGCTCCCTTTCTAGTCTTTGCAGAGAAATAGACATCCCCAGGGTGTGATGTGTATTATCCTACACTACAGATTGGAAACAGATCAGATGAATGACACCCGTATGTACCTGTTGCTCTACATCAATTATATGGGAAGGACAGAGTGAGAAGCTCAGATATAAATGTCCATACTGTAGCTATTTGAACTTATGAAAAATAAATTCTACCCAAATATAAGCTGCCAAGTTTATGGTTAGAATTTGTATTCATAAAAGACGTTTTTTAATACAATTTAAATTTTATTTAATNTTTTCTGAATAAGTAATATAAATGATAACAATATTAAAATGATAATAATATTGATTTATTATTATTAATAATAATGAGATATCAATGTTTGTGTTTTAAAATCAACATCGAATAGGCTAAAACTCCTATGTTTTATTTTATTCTGTAGAAAAAGATCTGATTCTGGAACCTTTTCTCATTTTTATGTGCTGAAAAGAACAGAAAAAAGTTTGGTTAGGTGACTTTTAAGACCTTCTGTCAAGATGTATATATATACTTTTGACAGCTTATAAAATCCTATGCTCGCATTTGCTAATAGTAACTGTACCTATAGGAACATGCAAGTAATTTATCTCAAGAGACAACAGATGCTATTTGAGTTCTGATGCTTGTTGCTCTGGATGTTAAAGTGCAGATGTTTTTTGACCCAGGTAAAATCGCTTTCATTATGTTTCTTCACCTGAACTGGAGAACATTCCCTCTAAATTCCATCTTAGTTCGTGAACCCTGCAATGTATGACTTATGAATAGAGTGAGGTGTCTCACTCTTTGGGATCAGTCCTTTGTGCAGCCATAACTTTTGTTTTATAGACATTTACATTATTTATATTTATTTCTAGGTTCTGTTAGAGAAGACACTAATTTTCTTGATGATTTTATTTAACTTCAATCCATACTCAACATTTTCTGCATATGCCTAGTTTTTATGAAGTGCTAATGCTAAAGTTTTTGTGGCAATTTATGAGAAAATGAAGAAAATAAACTGGCTGATGACTTGTTCAGTGCTAGATTAACTCAGGGAGTGTTATTATGCATTTGCAATTTATTTGTTCTTGTTGTAAGATATAGTCCCTCCTAAGTTTTAAATGCACCATGTGTTCTGTCCTAATTGTTCATTCCTTGTACCTGTAATTCTTTAGGGACTGACTTATCTGAGCATGTGTAGCACTGCATGCACTGTGCTGAACAGATCAGTACCTACCTTGGGACTGAGTGTGATTAGGATCCAGAGTCAGGTTGAACAGATTGCAGAGCCTTTAATGGGCCTGGCTGGATAGGCACTTGCAAAGCCTTTGTACCATGCACTCTCAGTTCGTGGGTAGCAGTGATTTTATGGTTAGTGTCTCATCCTACTAACCTGACGATTAATTTTCTCTTGCTTTAAAGATAGCACTCACTCCATGTGTCATATGTTCTGGCAGAGCTTTTTGTTATTGCATTTTCATAATTGGATGCGTATGACTGGATTTTTTCTAGTTGTTATTGGGGAAAAAAAACTTACAAATTCAACCAACAACAATAAAATACCCCTTAACCAAAAAGCCCAAACTAAAACCNTGTGCATATTTGAAAGACTCACATGCACACAGAATCATGTAAATTGGAAGGGACTGTGGAAATTCTTTTAGTCCCATCAGGTCTTCAAATCCTCCAAAAACAGGGATAGCACATTTCCTCTGGTGATTTCCCTCACAACTTGGCTGTCCTCAAAGCTTCTCCTTCCTTACCAGCTAATGGAGCCTCCTGCCCACAGCAGAGGGATAGCTCCTAGCCAGCAGGCATTCAGCCACTGCCTACCTTTTACCAGGTATGTGTGTACCATGTAAATCAAGGCAAACGTTTATTTACGTTGTCCTGAAGTACTTCAGTAAAATTCATATATTATGGAATGCTTTGGGGATTGGTTATACTGGTCTAACAGAGAGACGGAAATTCGAAGGAATGAATTTGATAGCTTTAGCAATGTAAAAACTTTTCACAGTTTTCAAATAGAAATCAAGAAGCAAGTGTCCCTTCCCTTTCTGGTATGGTCTTTATTTTGCATATCTGGTTGTACAATATTTATTCCATCTGCTCCTTATGGATTGTGTCTCTCCATTCCATATTGTCTCCATACATTTTACCAGGTTGTAGCTGCCAGTATGAGCTAATAAACTCAGTTTTAAGGTTGATTTTTGGTAATAAAACGAGACATAGTTCAGAACTTACATGAGGTTTGATTATGGTAATTTCTTAGCAACTGATCCTGGAAATTTAAATAGTTTTTCTAACCTACTTCAATATGCACTTGTAATCCTACATAATTCTCCTTGCCTTTAAGATACACTACGTTTCTCTTCAAGAGCACTTTTAGGGCGGGTTTCATCTGAATAAATGTAGATAACCATAGTACTTTGTGAATTAGTCACCTGAAGCTCCCTTTCTAGTCTTTGCAGAGAAATAGACATCCCCAGGGTGTGATGTGTATTATCCTACACTACAGATTGGAAACAGATCAGATGAATGACACCCGTATGTACCTGTTGCTCTACATCAATTATATGGGAAGGACAGAGTGAGAAGCTCAGATATAAATGTCCATACTGTAGCTATTTGAACTTATGAAAAATAAATTCTACCCAAATATAAGCTGCCAAGTTTATGGTTAGAATTTGTATTCATAAAAGACGTTTTTTAATACAATTTAAATTTTATTTAATTTTTATTTATGCCTCTACATATAATAAAATGAAATTTTCATATTCAAATAAATCCTTCTCTAACTCTGAAACATCGTTTTTTAAGGTTACTGTTTTGAGTCAGATTCAACACTCTACTTGCAGAATGTGCATTACTCATGCTTCACATGGTATCTACATATGCATATATTAGTCCTATTTCTCCAAGCAATGTTTTAGGACAGAATTGTATAAATATTTTGAGATGAGATTTTCCAGTGCCTTTTCTGAATAAGTAATATAAATGATAACAATATTAAAATGATAATAATATTGATTTATTATTATTAATAATAATGAGATATCAATGTTTGTGTTTTAAAATCAACATCGAATAGGCTAAAACTCCTATGTTTTATTTTATTCTGTAGAAAAAGATCTGATTCTGGAACCTTTTCTCATTTTTATGTGCTGAAAAGAACAGAAAAAAGTTTGGTTAGGTGACTTTTAAGACCTTCTGTCAAGATGTATATATATACTTTTGACAGCTTATAAAATCCTATGCTCGCATTTGCTAATAGTAACTGTACCTATAGGAACATGCAAGTAATTTATCTCAAGAGACAACAGATGCTATTTGAGTTCTGATGCTTGTTGCTCTGGATGTTAAAGTGCAGATGTTTTTTGACCCAGGTAAAATCGCTTTCATTATGTTTCTTCACCTGAACTGGAGAACATTCCCTCTAAATTCCATCTTAGTTCGTGAACCCTGCAATGTATGACTTATGAATAGAGTGAGGTGTCTCACTCTTTGGGATCAGTCCTTTGTGCAGCCATAACTTTTGTTTTATAGACATTTACATTATTTATATTTATTTCTAGGTTCTGTTAGAGAAGACACTAATTTTCTTGATGATTTTATTTAACTTCAATCCATACTCAACATTTTCTGCATATGCCTAGTTTTTATGAAGTGCTAATGCTAAAGTTTTTGTGGCAATTTATGAGAAAATGAAGAAAATAAACTGGCTGATGACTTGTTCAGTGCTAGATTAACTCAGGGAGTGTTATTATGCATTTGCAATTTATTTGTTCTTGTTGTAAGATATAGTCCCTCCTAAGTTTTAAATGCACCATGTGTTCTGTCCTAATTGTTCATTCCTTGTACCTGTAATTCTTTAGGGACTGACTTATCTGAGCATGTGTAGCACTGCATGCACTGTGCTGAACAGATCAGTACCTACCTTGGGACTGAGTGTGATTAGGATCCAGAGTCAGGTTGAACAGATTGCAGAGCCTTTAATGGGCCTGGCTGGATAGGCACTTGCAAAGCCTTTGTACCATGCACTCTCAGTTCGTGGGTAGCAGTGATTTTATGGTTAGTGTCTCATCCTACTAACCTGACGATTAATTTTCTCTTGCTTTAAAGATAGCACTCACTCCATGTGTCATATGTTCTGGCAGAGCTTTTTGTTATTGCGTTTTCATAATTGGATGCGTATGACTGGATTTTTTCTAGTTGTTATTGGGGAAAAAAAACTTACAAATTCAACCAACAACAATAAAATACCCCTTAACCAAAAAGCCCAAACTAAAACCCACCAAGAAAAATCCTTCTAAGTGAAAGGAAAAAACCTGCATCTTCTAGTTCATTCCCTAGGAAACAGTCTCTCTCTCCCTCCTACCATTTACTACAGTGATACTGTGCACAGTTGTTTTGTGTTGGCTTCCCTATGATGGGACTCCCCTCACAGACTGGAGAAGTGTGTACATGCAACAAACAGTTTTGAAAGACAGAAGGACAGACAGATAAAGAAGACACTGAGTTCAAGGTTCCCTACCCCAGAGAAGCACTCCAGCCTTAGGGCAATTATATTATGTAAAATGTGCAGCCACCAAGTAGTCCTTTGATAAGTGCATCCTGCTCAATGTGGGCTGCATGGGGGAGTCAGTGTGTCATTCCCTAGCTCTGGGTTCTGTTCTCAGTACAGATGTATCTGATATTTAACTGGCCTTCCTACAAGTCCTTTGCTGCATCTGAATAATAATTTCTTTCAAGGATTTCATAGCTCTCTATCTCCTAGTCAAGAGGAGGCACTTATCCTTCAGTTGCTTGTGGATGAGGTGATTTTTGTGTTGGTAGCAGGTATTTGCTAGTATTTTACTATAAAGTGCTTTGCAAGCAGTTTAAAATGTATTTGCAAAATACAGCAAAATAAAGCAAAGTGCAGTATTTGGACGGCTTCTTGCCCAACCATCCATCCTGCATTATGCACAAGTGAAAATTCTGCAGTCAATAGGAGTACTGAATTTCTCCTACTGCTTTTATCCAAGTGCTGCATTCTCCATTCACACATACTGCCTGCAAGAGTGAAAAGGTGTTCAATTTTCCATGTTACAGGTTCACAGAATCATTTAGTGTTTTGAGTTGGAAGGGACCTTAAAGATCATCTCGTTCCAACTCCCCTACCATCGGCAAGGACACCTTCCACTAGATCAAGATACTAGGGCCCCATCCAACCTGGCATTGAACTCTTCCAGGGATGGGGCCCTCACAGCTTCTCCAGGCGACCCATGCCAGTGCCTCGCCACCCTCACAGCGAAGAATTTTTTCCTATTATCTAACTATTCCTTTTATCTAATCTACTCTCTTTCAGTTTAAAGCCATTTCTCCTTGTCCTAGCACTATGTGTTGTTGTAAAAAGTCCCTATCCAGCTCTTCATTTTATTTGTCTATTTAGTCTTTATTCTTTTCTGACCCTGTCTATAAGCATAAAGAATTAGTAAAGTTCACATTCACACTGTCGACTTTGGGCTATTTTCTTGTGACCATTAGGAATTTGTTTGTGTCAACATAGCTGGTATACCAATGGGCACTGAGCAGTAACAAGCTTTACCCGCTGCCACCTCAGGCTAACTTTTCTAATGTTATATGCTGTCTGTCTTTCTTGTTTTGTGTTCCATTCTGTATCTGTTAATGGAGGAAAACATTTCTGTGCCAGTAAAAAAAGAAAACCACAGTTTTTCTCATTTTTGGGTAATTGCTGAGACATTTATACTTTCCTGCAGGTCTTTCTTTTCTTTCTCATTGTATTTACTTATTTGTTATAGCATATGAATCTCTACTTTAAACCAGACCTTTCATTCAATGCCATAATTAATATTCTGTGCTGCTGAACCATATTTTTCTGCCACTGTGGCAATTGTTTGTACCTTATCAAGGTTATGTTAAAATCTTTGAGATCATTATAATATTGTCAACCAAATTCTTCCCTCCTCTTCCTTTGTATTTGGCTTGTTGTGCAATGGCTCCATCCCAGGGCTCTGCAGAACAACTATTATATTTTCCTCTCTTTATATGCTGTCTCCTACTTCAATTTTTCACGATCACAATATAAGGTTCCTTTGCTTTACTGATGGCTCCCAGCTCTCTCTCTCTGTTTCCTGATACTTCAGCTGCAGCCTATGTTCTGTCGCAGTGTTTGGCAGGAATTCAGAGCTGAACACCTTAATTTTGTAGTGAATTTGATCAAGATGAAAGTAAAACTAATTATCTCATGGCAAAAGATTGCAACAGCCCTTTCTGCAACCAAGTAATTTAATAGTCCAGTGTTCTCTCTTCACTTAAAGATTTCAATATTGTTTTTGGATCAATGTTTTTTTAAATAAAGACTAAGTAATGTATATATTCTGACAAGAGATAGGTTTATCACTTAAAGAATCCTGCTGGAGAGAAACCATCTATATTCTGTTTCCAGAGTGATGATGTTTTGCTCATTGACAATGTTAATCCTGTATTACTCAAAGAATATGCTTGTGCTGATGTCGGGAGTATACTTAGTCCAAATGCTTCTTCACAATTTATTAAGCTATTCCAAATTGCTAAACTAAACTGCTTTCCTCTAGATTATTCAGTGTTTTCTTTCTATATTTAACTTTAAATTTAAAAGTTATTGTTGACCTATTTCCTATGCAATCAGAGACCCTTTTAGTCACCTTGCCAGTGCAGTATTTCTTTCAAGGAGAGCAGGATATCACATTTTTCCTCATGCAATTTGTCAGTCTTCAATGTTTGTCTTAATGATTTTGGCTACAAGTTTATTAATACTTGTTTGAACTAGTATTGGACCCTCTGATATTAAAATTACAGTTGAAACCTTGCATCATTTATTGTTTTAAAAGGAAATACTTGTGATTTAACAGACTCAAAATTGCAAAGGAAAGAGTCAACTGGAAAAATATTGATTCTCCACTAGTTATTGCAGTACAATTTTTCCTTTAAAATGTTCAAACAGCTGAAGCCCTGCTTTTCTTGACTCTGTATTTTCTGTCATCTTGTTACAACAACAGTTCTTATGCTCCAAACACTTCTGTGTGGGTTTCATTTAATTCTGATGAACGATTGCTTTGATCACAGCCGGGTTATGCAAATTGATGGGGCCTAAATGCATACAGTGCTTTATACTGTGTTTGCTTCAGAAAGAACCTGGGATGTTTGCAAAGGTTATGTTTCTCTCACCTCCCTCCTCTTTTATTCCATCTTCTCTCTTCCTTTCATGTAGTTTTAGCTTAGATTCTTAACTTTTCCCCCTATTCCCTCATGGTCAAATAAACCTTTTGTTTTAGATGAAATGGATCCTTTATCTCTTTATTAGTCAGATTTTGGAATTTAGCTGGGGACTTAGTTCCTGTCCCACCAGATTAAACAGTTTATGTTGCTTAAACAAGAAAACCTGTGCTGAAGTTATTAGTTCTTGAAAACTTAAGTAGCATTTTTTTATTATTTTGCTGAAGAGGGAATAGAAAGCACTGATGAGGTAAGTGAGCTTGTTGACAAAATAAGAGAAGCTGACTAAATAATAATTCAGTAGTCCTTGAAGAAAGTGCAGAAAGGGAGAGGAAGCAGCTTGACAGATCCCCATATGTAGAATCTGCTGTTTGTTTGCCTGCTGTTGTAATTGTATTTTAACCCATTCATGTTCTTTGCCTGCCTTTATTTCCCACGTTTAAATGAATTTAAATTGTGAAGAGTATCATGACTACATTGGCATTGCTTCTTATTGGCCAATAGATCCCTGAAGGTATTTAAATATACCTTGTCCAGTGTACATGACATATAAAGTGTCTGGGTAAAACAACTGTTTCAGATTTACAATTAGGGAAGATAAAATCCTCTTTTTCACATTAATGTGCAAAAAATAAAGGTTATTTGCTTCTCTATTTTGCATATTTTTTCATGATAGTGCCTATGGGTTAGGCAGTGATCAATTAAAAGACCTAAGTGAATCAGCAGAGACTATTATGGCTTCCTGAAAGGAAACTGCACACCAGAGGCTGTCTGTCTCCACGTAAGTGCACAGGGAATACTAAGCCATTGGTAGCAGCCCCCTGACATCCTACCCAAACATGTCAGTGTCTCCCTAAAGCACATCTCACTGGTGTCCTTTTTCAGCATTCAAGAAAATAAGTAGTTTTCTCTGTTTCAGTTCTCAGCTACAGTACCTTGTCAATAGATACCTGACATTAGTCTTACAAAGAGGTTTGGGATGGGGCGGGTTGTTTTTAATTGAGAGTGGTTTCACCTTATATATTATTTATAGTAATTACTGAAGCCAGAGACCTAAAGAGAAGAGCCTCTTTCCCAATCCTAGGGAAGATCCTTGAACTTGGATTCTATGTGGATGGTGTTATCTTCTGAAGCCCTGACTCTCCACGCTGACACTGGGAGAGATACTTGCCCGTCTGCATTTCCTATGCCTCAGAACTAGACAGGTACTTTGGGACTCTGGGAGAAGAATCCCAGATATCATACAGACAGTGATAAAATCCAAACTTCTAGGAGTAGAGAATAGGGAAAGAGGAAGATTGGAAGACAGCATATTGCTGCAGACAAACTCATGAAGAGTAATTATTGGTGCATGAATCAGTAACTGTCAGTGAATACGTAAGTCATGCCTGCATGGTACTTGAACTGAAGCAAAGGCCTAATCTTCTTCACTTGCTTATCAGTGCCCATGCAGAATCTTCACAGGCCTGCCTGGCAGAAACAAAATATCCTGAGGCATCCTTGTCTGTACCTATTGAAAACCAGTAGGATTTCTCTGGGCATTTGGATAAAAGAGGACAGAACACGAGGAAGCTGAATTGTGCAACACTTCTCATGCCTGCTTAAAGAAATTTGTAGCATGAGCAACCCATACCAGAGGTAGGCTAAAGCCAAATATGAAGCAAATCCTCTGGCAGAAGTAGTTTGTGTTATGTATCTCTACATATGTTGCCTTTGGCCTTCAGAAAATAGCGGGAGAACATCAACTTTTGGGAAAAAAAGGGCTACTCTGTGTCCCAAACAGTAGTCATTAGGTGCAGTGGTAAGTCCATTAGTTTCGAAAGTACTAGTGTCTAGTTTAAAGCTAATATAATGCATATTTTTATATATACAATATATATTTTTATATGCACTGTAAGACTGGGATCAGATACTCAATCTACCCTGGACACATACTCTATTTGGATTCTATTCAGTATTACTAAAACGAGTTATCTTATCTAGGAAGGACTTGCTGTGTGCTCTAGTCAATGTCCTCACACTTACCTTCACTGTGTGCAAGAGCCTGAAATCAGTTAAGGACTTCGGAGATACATTTAAAGTATAACCTGTAAATCAACAGGGGCATCACATTAGTCTGACCTAATGGAAGTTATTCCCTTTGTGAGAAAGTTGCAGACAATTCATTTTTATGTGTATTTGACTGGAGGCAACTTGATTTTAAGAAACACCTTCCATATATTTTTTCAACCACAAAAGGATTTTGTTGCTTAGGTAAAACATGATATATGTTTTTCTATTTTATACTTTAGTCTGTTGAAAAGAAAATTAAACAAGTGAGCTTATCCGGTTGTTATGGTTTCAGGCTACCTTGAGTAAGCTATCATTTACCAAAGCATACCTCAAGGTACTGTCGAAAACAGTACTAAAATTTTGCTTGAGGTGAAATACCTTGCATATTGATAAATTTTGCTGAAGTGCTCTGATTGCTGAGACTATGGTGATGGCATGAGTAAATGAATTTGTTCTTGGAAGATACTGAGATGCCATTAATGCCTCTTTCAACACAGTGTGGGGTGACCTTGCTTTTTTTTTCAATGGAAACAACTGCTTGTTCTGTATGTGTGTCATGTTTCCGTGGGAGAGCTCATTCAGGACAAAAGTGAAAAGCAAAGTTAATGCAGGTCAGTACAATATGCAGTATAGAAAGCTGCTGAAATACTGCATTACAGACTCAGCTAAACCTCTTAGGTATGCTTTGCTCAGTCACCTATCTCCCTTTGACTTTTAAATTACCTCATTCATACGCTTTCAGATAGTTCTGCTTTTGCAAAGTCCTTCCTGTTCTCAGATCTGAGACCCTACTCTCATGAACGTATGATCAGGGTGAGTTTCCTACTATTTGTTCGCTTGCGGAATCAACATCCCTGATTTTGACAGAGATCAAAATACTTCAGACTCCTTTGCAATCCCAATGGTCTTTTGGATATATATTTTCTGTACCAAATTTTCTCTCAAGCTTATCATGTGTTTAATCAATGTACATATTTTGACACCTCATGACCTATCTGCTTGGTTGCCTGCTCTCTGGCCAGAGCAGCTTCCTTACTGAGCAATATTTGGGTTTAGGACTTTTTTTGTCCTTCTGTTCTTCTTTTATAAAGGGTTGTGCCTACCTCCTGAGACTGCTATGCAGCACTTCAGAAAGTCACTGTAGAGTATTATGCCTTTTTATTTCTTTTGTTTTGACTGCACTATGTTCTGATCCTGGTTTTCTGTCCCCATGCACTTAGTAGAGACTCCTTCTGATTTGAAGTGTATCTATACTACCATGCATGGCTTTATTCCTAGAATTTACATGCATGTTTGATCTTGTTGCCGCTGGAACATCAGCAACTGGAATTGTTTGTAAGTTTTCTTTAACTTTCTGCACTTTCTAGTCAACTTGCTCCTACTCACACAAGTAAATGTAAGGATATGCAGAAGTGTGTGGATTGTTTTTTTAGTCTGAAGGACTAAAGCTTTCAAAATTAATTCTCTTTGTTTCTTGAATATTCCCTATTGTGATGCTGATTACTTGTTGCTGAAGCCAGTTGTTTTTACTATTTCATGCTAGCTTGCCTCTGATTCCTTTGGCATTACCTGTTTACAAAGATCCTGTGGCTTCTAATTACAGGATTTTGAGAGGCTCCTATTCCTGTAGTTTAACTGTGGCCCAAACTTTTTAGAACTTCAGTCTGTTGAGAGAAAATTTATGAAAGCTAACTCAATAAAATTAATTTCCATTGTATCAAACTTTCAGGCAATAATTTTGTTTGGCAATCTGCTTCACAAACAGAGAATTTTAAACATAGAAAAACATTTATAAAACAGTTTTCCTTTTTAAGCTTTGGATAGTAAAATAAAAAACAACAGGGAGGAAAAAACCAATAATGCAAACCCATTAAAAATATGCGTCCTTTCATATTGCAGTGCGGTTTGATTTTACTGATTGTTCATCAATCTTAAGTGATCACTTAAGTTAGAAAAAACAAAATGCTTTGCAAAACCGTTGTCGACATGTACTGATGGTTTGACCTTCATTTAAAGATGATTTTGACTTGTAAAGGAGAGTTTAGAAGTGATATTTTTTCTTCAGAGTCTGTACCAAATAAGGTCAGGATTTTGCACTTTTTACAGTGTTAATTTAACCATGGGAAAGCTTATTATGGTCAGTTGCATCCTCACTGGAGCTAAAATGCTTGGTAAAAAGTTTTTGTCTATAGATTTTGTCTTTTTTTATCACTGTCAGAAGCTCAAAGTTTAATCTTGCATAATAAATATTCCACCTTCTTTCTAGAATGACTGCTTTACTACGTTACTGTTCCTCTGATCCTATTGCTCTTAATGTTAGCAAAAGAAATGACCTGACTGGTCCCTGGAATAGCTTAATAATTCAGATATTGTTTCACAGTGCCTTTGAAATGTTTACCAGCAGGATGCTTATTGAGAATATTTTCCCTTCTTGGTGGTTTTCTAACTATTCTCTTGCAAAGTAAATCAACATATGTGTATAGTAAACATCCTAGCAAGCTAATATAGACACAACTAGACAATATAGAGTATTAGTAAATCTTTGTAGATCAGCCACATAGTCTTCACACTGTATCTCAGCTGCTTCTGGAAGCTGACATGTAATATTCCCTCTTCTTCCCCACAGCAACTATTTATGTAAAGAAATTACTATTTTGAACTTCAATATTTTTAAGATATGTGTCTCCATTAGAATGTGTATTACATTGCCAGACATGGTATATTGAGAAAAATTAACTCATTTTTATGAAATAAGAATCAATCCTAACCTTGAATCAAACCCAGAAAAAACATTCTTAAGGTTCAGAAAAGTTTACTCTTGGAAGTTTATTTACCCTAGTGCTTTGAGGATTGAAAGCAAAAGAAAAAAAATACATACAGGTAAAGACTTTCTCCAAAGGTATGCTTTTAATAATACTTCCTTAGTAATTCAATTTGGAAAGCTTAAGAAATGATGAAAAAACACTATAAATGCTGATTCTAAAATGGAGAATCAATCCAATGGCTTTTGGATATCTATCCTTCATCAATACCAGTGACAAAGATTCAAGTACTGAATTAATCTATGCCAGGTTTAAAGAGAAATCAGATTCTTGTTTGTTTTGTTCAAATAATACTTTGATGTATCTGGTGATTCTATATACTATTACAAAGTACTTAGGACTTTTTTGGAAATTCTCAACCTTCATGAAATGACTAGCTTAACTCTTTCTATACCAAGTGATCTTTAGCTGGGGCGATTTATATTCGTGTGCTATTATGTATAAATAAAATTTTATTCTGAGCACAAAGATGTGTCAGCCACAATTAAAAAAAATATAATTATGCAGTGGAAAGTAGTTCATACTAGTCTGATTATTTTTTAACTAGTCTTTATCAGAGTTAATTTTGTGTGGAAGGGATAGAAGTTAATTTTCATGTTATTTGGCATTGTTAAGTAACTAGCAAGGATGTCTTCAGGTTGAATGACAAATTTTAACCATGATATTAGGTACCACGATGATGGGTGTAAGACAAAAATGTGTATTATCTAGCTCTTATATTGAATTGAATGACGTCAACAATAGATTCTTGGAAATCGGATTGAATTTCGAAAGATACATTAAAATCTTTCAGTTGATAGGCTTCAGTTACTTGCAACTGATACACAGTTTGAAAGACAAGAGTTGGCAACATTGGCAACACAGTACATGAATCTCACCACTTATGAGGTCTTTGTTCTCTCACATCCTGTAGAGAGTTATTTCAAGCTGAGTAACTGCTTATAATGTTCTTCCTGAAATATGAAGAAGGTATCTAAAAGCTGTAATTTTAAAATTATAATTTGGGGAAGACATTTTCATGTTTTCTTTTACTAATCAATTAAATAATAGAATTTTTTTTGTGGAGTCAGATATTATTTTAAAGTAGTTGTATTTCCATTATAAAAATGACATTGTAGCTGTTGAACTATGCACATATTCTTCACTGTTGCAATGACCTATCAAAAGCTGAATGTAGAATGATCTGTGAACAGAGAGAAACTGAGATCAGAGGAGCATATATGATCTAGTATGATAATGATAGGGTCGAAAAAAAAGATTAACAAGCAGTCTTAAAAATGTCACTATTCTGTGGTGACAGCCATTTCCCTCTTTGGTCTGGAAATAGATGGGTTTTGGTCAAATCCTGTTGACAGTGACTCCTCCCAAGGATGATCAAAATGTCTAAAACTTCATCTTTCTCCTTTATGTTAATATTTATAGTGTGCAGCAGAGAGCAGAAAATCCCCAGAAGACATAAAGAAACCAATTCAAATCTCAGCTGCTGACTCTCTGCAGCTGCTTCAGGCTGACATTTCTTAATAAAAGTTGTCTAGGTTGAGGGAAATACAAAACGCAAATAGCATGACTGTCAGAAGAAAATAATAATTGTAAAATCAGCTTGGTTTTACTAATCTGTCTGTAAATTGTTCTTCATAGCAGGAGTAATGAATTTTTAACCTGGAAATAACTTAAGTATACTAATCCACAGCATCATTACAGGATATTTATAGACAGGATGCAGTTTTATGTTTACAACAAGTTCCCAACTTATGAATTTTAATTCTATGTTGGATATCATTCATTCTTTCATTATCCAGCTGTGAGAACAATGCAGACCATATAGGGTAAGTGTAATGCATCTACAGTGTAACTTACACAAGATGAAAAATTTGTGGTAAATAAGAAATTAGTGACAATCTGAAGGCTTGAAGAAGAAACAAAATGATCAATTCCTTCATACAACTGAATAGCATCTGTGAAGTGAGGTGGGGGGGAAGTGGTCCACCTAAAATAGGAGCTGGTTTCATATACTAACGGATGAATCTGAAATGGTGATTTACTGGCTAGAAAACTTTGGCATTCTAAACCCTATTAACCTTCTGCAGAGGGCAGTTGAGGAAAAAAAAAAAGAAACACAGGCAAAGACAATTCAAGTGCTAGCAGCAGCATCATCTTCAGAAGAAATCAAAAAGCTTTACATCAGCTCGAGTCACTGCTCACCAGACCATAAAGGCATTGCCTCTTGCTCCTCTTAATTATGGTGCTGCAGCATTTATTCATGGTCATAAACTGTGATTTGTATCTGTTAGGGAATATGAGACCTCACTAGTTGATTATGGTGGTACAATTGCTATTTTTCTACACAAGGAAAAGGTGACATGTCAGACTAAAAGCACCAATTCCTTCTCTTGCCTATTTTTGATAAAATGCTAGCAAAGCCCTCATCATTCAGATTTTAAAATATATGTTAGGTCTGTTTCTGCCCAAGAGTCAATGAACTTAAGAGAAGACTGTGGTTCCCAGATAAGACTTTTATTTTATAAAATGATTCCATGCAGTTAAATACAGACAGTATCAAATGAAACACAGAGCTCTTATAGTCTTAAAGAAGAACTTGTCGGAAAACATGGGAGGTCACACCAAAGTCATCATTACCCGTTTATTACTTCAGCTGCATCTCTGAGATCCTTCTGCTCCAGTATTCTTTCTGGTCACTTCAGAGAAACAAAGCCTCTGATAGAATTAGAGAGCAACTATTGCCTTTCAAAAGTTTAATAAACCTTTATGGATTTTTAGGAGATACCAAGCTGATTGACAGGGTCGTGTTACTCATCTTGCTGAATGATTCAGAAGTCCGGGTATTTCACCCAGAGGGAAACTAGAGGGTTTTATGAAGAAGTGCTGAGCTATATGAAGTTCCTTATCACCAATAAAAACTGCACATTAGTCAAAGTCAAACCTATTTTTTGTCCAGGAAACCTCATACCAGACATTTTCTTGAAATTATCTCCAGGAATGAGAGTTAGCTTCAGATTAAAACATCTGCATTAATTTGTCTGCAATGCAGGTATCTACATACAGGTGTGGTTATGGTCTGAGTTCCCTTGGGAGTCACTGAAGACCTCATCAGCACAGGCAGGGATGAGCAGCCAGGCCCATTTCACCATCCCAGTTGGCAGCAGAGCAGCCAGGGACACCAGACAGCACCAGCCCCAGCTATTGGGCACTTCCCTGGGGATGGGGCTGGGCAGAGGCTGGGCCCAGTGTAGCATGGCCCATAGCCCATGGCCGGGCAGGGCTGGGCTGTGGGAAGCTGGAGACCAGCCCCGCTGTGGCACCTTGGGGGCAGCGCCTGATGGCCCCGAGGGACTGGCGTGGGGTTCTGTGCTGTGGGCAGGATGAGGGGGAGATCTCTGGAAAGTTAGGCAGAGATACGTAGGATCCTGGACAGTGTTTCAAACTTATGAGTGTTTAAACTTCATTTTGGTTTTTGCAGCTCAGCCCAAAGCAGTCACACAGACAGATGAAGAATTACTAACTCAAAAATCTCTTGCACTACCTTTACTAAAGGGAGAATGGACATGTGAACTACCTGCACAGATTCAAGGCACCCTTCTTTTAGTGTAAAATAGTTATTAGGTGCTTTCACCACTTTCTATCCTGTTTTTCCAGCTCTCTTCACTTTCCCTGCTGACAGAAAGCACCAGCAAAAAATGGCAGAGCAGAGCTTTACTGATGATGAGGAACCCTGTCATGGGATTAGGGGAGTTGGTGGTTGTGGCAGGGAGCGGGGCTGTCTCTGGGTTTTGCAAGCTTCCACTGCCCTCAGTGACAAGCGCCCACAGGGGACCAGCCATGCAGAAAGAGGTTTTGAAATAGAAAGGAGTGAGAGACCTTCCTCCCCATCACAAGTGGCCAAAACCCCTCTGACCCTCCAGAGTATTTAATATTATTATAATGCTTGGTGGTATTATGGTAATCACCAGCTTAATGAATCGTTCTGATTAATAAAATATTGTTTTTCCTTTGATTTCTTTCACTGTTTTCTTCACTAAAGAGGCAAGACTGACTCTTCATTCTGCTTCCATCTAAGCAAAGCATTAGGACAAACATAATTATTGATCCAGCCCTAACAATTGCCAACAAAATAGCTTGTTACGGAATTGTGAACAATAGCCAAGAAAACATTGAACTTTTTTTGGGACAGAACACACATTTTATATTTGGCCTGGCTCAAGTTATTTTTCCTGTACTTTGAGGTTCAAATTAAAGAAATGGGAATTGGAGACTGAACCCTCAATATATACTTATTGACTTCACTTTGTAGTAAAACAGGAGATGGGATTAACTATTTTTCTGTCTTTTTTCCTTAGGGAAGCTCATAAGCCTCTCTTTTCTTCTCTCTTTTTTTTTCTTTCCCTTTTTTCCACCTCACAAAGAGAGTGCAGCTTTCCCAGAATTTTAGTCATAGAGCCAGTAAATTGAACATAACTGTGTTACACTGAAGTAGGATGCTGAAATTATGAGTAAAGAAATGATTCCAATACAATATGATATGATTCAATCCAGTTTTTACATTCTGCATGAGGAGATAACTGGATGATAGTTCCCAAGAATGAGGACTGCTCCTCCCAGCCTTCCCTCCCACACCTCAACTCTTGAAGGCCCTTTAGCAGTCTCATCAAATCATAGAATCATAGAACGATTTAGGTTAGAAGGGACATTTAAAGGTCAGCTAGTCCAACTTCCCCTGCAACAAGCAGGGACATCTTCAACTAGATCACATTGCTGGAATCTCCAGCCAACTTGACTTTTGAATATTTCCAGGGATGTGACATCCATCACCTCCCAGTGGATAACCTGTTCTGGTGTTTCACCATTCTTATTACCCCTTGTCCTATAACAACAAGTTCTGCTAAAATGTCTCTCCCCACCTTTCTTATAACCCCCCTTTAATATTGCAATATTGTCTCCCCATAGAGCCTTCTCTTACCCAGACTGAACATCTCCATCTCTCTCAGACTGCCTGCATAGGGGAGGTGTTCCAGTCCTCTTTTCATCATTACAGACCTCCTCTGGAACATTCCAGCATGTTCCATGTCTTTATTGTCCTGAGGAGTCTGGAGCTGGATGCAATATTCCAGGTGAGGTCTCACAAGGGAAGAGCAGGGGGGTAGAATCACTTTCCTTGACCTGCTGGTCACACTGCTTTTGATGCAGCCTAGGATGCTACTGAACTTCTGGGCTGTGAATGCACACTGTTGGCTCATCCACCAGGCCCTTCTTAACAGGGCTGTTCTTGATCTGTTCAACCTCCAGACTGTACTGATACTGGGGATTTCCCTGACACAAATGCTGAACTGTGCACCCTGAACCTTATGGGGTTCCCATGGGCCCACCTGAGTGCATCCAGACTTTTCTGTATGGCATCAAGTTCCTCAGGCTGCACCACTCAGCTTGGCATCATCTGTAAACTTGCTGAGGGTGCATTGGATCCCACTGTTCACAGCATTGATAAAGATATTAAACAGTACTTACTCCAATATGGAGCTGTGCTGGACACCACTTGTCCTTGATGCCCATCTGGACTTTGAGTTATTGACCAATACCTTCTGGGTGCGCCTGTCCCACCAATTCCTCATTCACCAAACAGTTAATCCCTTAAATCTGTATCTCTTCAGTTTAGAGAAAAACATGTTGGGGAGGACTGTGTCAAAGAACTTCTTCTTTTTCTTTTTCCCAAGTGTCCCACAGATGGAGTAAGACAAGTAAACTAAAAATTGATAACATGGGTTTCACAGAAATATCTTTCCAGGCAGCTGCTACTGATTTTTTTACCCAAGAAGTTTATTGGTGGTGGCACTACCTTTCAGTGGAGTTCTTTAACCATTATTTCAACAGCCTTTTGAATATACTCTTAGCAGCTGTAAAAGTCGAAATGTCATGACTCTGCCTATACCACTGTTTCATATCACCATCTTCCCTGAATATTGCTGGTAATTCTGCAGTAATTTTCAAGTCTTAGTAATGGAAATTTTGCCAGCCCCTCTGTTAAAAACAACTGAAAACAGCCTTATTTGAAAATGCATTAAATTCTATGTTAAAGTGATAAGGTTTTCTAATCTTGAAACCTTTGCAAAAGCATTCAGAAAATGAACAAACATATATAAGATTAAGTTATTTCTTTTGATTACTGGAATATAACTCATAGCTACGTGGACAGTTGGTGGATGTTGCTGTGTTACATAGAAAAGAAATAACAGGACTTGATAAAGCATATATATAGGTATACAGTTTTTGTAAATTAAAAAAAATGAAGTGTTTCTCAAAAAACCCGAAGCATTTTACAATTATAAAATTTTAAATATCAAATATTTAAAATAAATTAAAAAAAAATGCCAAAAGGAACCTGAAGTACTTGAAATAAGCTCCAGCATATCAAGACTGTAAGATGATGATTGCAACCCAACCCCATCAGTGCTAGGAGTTCCTCAGTCCTTTCAAAGACTTATCTTCACTGCATTCCTCTGGACTCCTTCCACACCATCTACCCCTTTCTCAGGTGTATTGGCCTGTGCTTTCCTAAGCTGCAGTGCAGGGCTGGAGGACAGGTGCTCATCAGTGTCACTTGCTGATGTCTTACATCCAGTCTTCCTCTTGGAACTTTTTATAATAAGTATTCCATTGTGAACTCAGCTTAAAATGGGAATAAACTTGTAATAATCAGTCCTGGTGCAGCCTTCCTCTCTCCATCCACATCTCTCTCCTTTGAACTGGAAACTAATCTGCCAAAAAAGGTTGTTTTTCACCTACATTGTGTCTTTGGTTTACAGAAAAGCAATACCAATGTTTTTCTCTTGCAAAAGTGAGGAGGTGGGGCAGCAGAAGAACAAAACTCTTCCTTACTCAGATCCACATTAGATTAAAATATATATTGAATTACTTTCTGCCCCCTATTATACTTAATTAATCATTACTTGCATAATGATGCAACCTGTCATTAACCCCAAGCATTTTTCTGTCTTTTTTGTTCTTTAGTTTTGTTTTGTCTTCCTAATTTCAGATTGTTTTCTACATTGAGCAAAAAAAATCTGAAGGTAGTTGCTTTTCCTAAAGTGCTTCCTCTCACCCAACTTGCTCTTAGTGCAATTATGCTCTCTACTCCAGCATTCAAACTATTAGTGAAAACACAGAGCAAACCTATAAAAAAATTTGATAGGTACAGCTGGAAACTACTGAACACTACACTGTAATCAGCTTTATTGTCCAGTCTTTTCCCTGTTGCAAGATAATCCTAGCTGAAGTACAAGTTCATAATAAATATGTGAAATACCTTTTGTTTTCCCTATTGACTCTTTGGTGTGGAAGATGAGATTATTTTGACAGGGTATGCTTTTGTACTTCCTTTTGAGATGTTTCCTGTCACATTTCCTTTAGGGGCTAATTGAATGATTGTTCAATACTTTTCCACAATATCTTTTTGAATTCATTATGTCCTGTCCCACATTTTTCCTCATTTTGAAGAAAAAAAGACTAAATTGATATTTACTGTTCTCCAGCCCTCCAGTCTTAATGAACACCTCTGTCTCTCTTCTTTCAAATTCTCTTAGGTAACTAATTGCAAGTGATTCACAATGACTTTTGCTACTTTCTTTAAAAATGTTGATTGAAATCCATCCCATTTACTGTCTTGAATACCTCCCATTTTTCTAAGTATTCTGTAACCTGTTTGCTGGCCTGAGCTGCTCTATTATAGTTTGTGCTACATGCATGGTTGCTATTAATCTTCTTGTCCAAGGGCTCATACCAAAAAGGCAATATTAATAATGTCAAAAATCTTTTGACATTATTAATATTATTCATTATTTATTCGCTCTTCCTCTTAAATAATTGATCTATATTTTCCTCTGTTTACACCTAATGACGTATAATGTGCTTTTGTTTCATGTTGCTTTCTTTGTGTAAATCTCAAGCCATATCTTCTCTGCGTTCCCTGCCTACAGTTTTTTGCTGTTTATTTAGAATCCCTCTCATCCATGTGTTCAGCCTTCTGCATTTTGTGCAGTTATGTGTTTTAAACTGATAGCTCTTTCACAATATTGTCTGTTTTGAAAACTAAACAATAGAAAAGATAATATTCAAGACGCCACAACGCTGCTATGAAGTCTTCCCCTTTACTTATTATGTCCTCCCCATGGCACATTGCCACTGCCTGTGAAACTGCCTATTTAAAAGCCACAAGTCCTGTTACCTTTCTTCTTTTTGTATTCCCTTGATTCACTTCATTATTTCTCTGCATTGTAGTGATGAGTCACTTTGGACTCCTACCTCTCTTTCTCGGACTTTTGCTCCTTTTGCTGGGGTCTCAAGAAATTCTATTACACAAAAGATCTGGAGCTATGTTTGTTCCTCATAATGGAGAAAGAAAAGATAAAGATATTAATGCATTCATTAATGCAAGTATATAGAAACGGAAAACACACTGGACTGATGTAAGTTACTCAGTCAACCTATTTTTCTATGTGAATGAGTTTTGATTTGGCTCACTAATTCATACTGGTTTTTGTAATGTTTTTTAATATTGCTTGTGGACTACTTCTGAGTTGTTTACTCAGAGTCTATCTTCTCGTAATCTACTTGTCTCTTGTAAGCCTTCAGTTACACAGTTGCTTGATTCTCAAATGCTTTTCAGGGCAGCCCTCAGAAATTTCTCATGGATAGACATATTCATTTTACTTGTGGACCCATCACCTGCACTCCTGTCATTTTTTAACATGAAAAAATTGGTATTGAAAAGTAGGATTTTTTCCTCTAATGAAAAGGTTAACAGTAAAGTTAATTGTTAAATAAAATCTTAGTGTTTAAGATTCAAAACAAATAATATGTATGCTTTTATATCTGCCTGCGGGCAACACAATGCTCAAGCTTTCCTAACATTTATGAGGATTCTATAAGTGACCTCTGCCCAAGCACTTGAATTAAGTATTATATTTGATTACTTATCCCTACAATTTGATTAAACTATCCCTACAATCTTCTTTACCCTCACTACTTGAGCTTATTGTGGTTCCCCATGACAGCACGTGCCTTTTAGAATCCAGTCTCTGAAATGCTGCCATAAATTTTCTTATGTCCCTCATTACCTTCATTTTTGAATCCCTTTAGTAGCTTCTTTTGCAAATACAGTAGGGTTCAATTTCTCATATTCTGATCCATGACTTTTTCCTGGTTTCATGCATTCTCAGTTGCCTTAATCCAACATCACTTAAATGTTCTCATTGGTTTTGCTCTTTATATTTTCTTCTTGGATCTCACTTGCATCTCTAGTAAACCTGCTTCTACTTTTCTCCTTGAAATAGTTCTTCCACCAGTTATAACATATTTGTCAAAAAAGGAAATGAAAAAATTTCGTAATCCTCTTTTGTGTCAAAAATGCCTTCCTAGTAAATGAAATATTATATCAACAGGAATTTTGTTTAAATGCTTTATTTCTCACTTGAGTTTTTAAGATGTCAAATGACTGTAAATAATAGGAGGTTGTCTAAATTCTCAACAGAACACAAATACTATTTTGCAGTTCAAAGTTTCAAGATTTTCATATAAATTCCGTTCCCTCTTCTTTTCCTATCAAATGAACCAGATGTTTTCCATTACAGCACTAGTGTATCTCCAACTTGCTGATGCCAGAAGTCCACTGAGGAAAAGATTTTACAGGAGGAGGCAATGATAGGCTCCTACACTGCATGGAATGAGTAAATGGTTGGCTTAAAACTGTCATGGTTGGCTGTCATGTTGGGCCAACCACCCAATAGCATAGTAATTGAAAGGAACTTGGAAACAAGTCATGTTATTAATTATTTTCCTGCCAGAATTTAGGATTTATTAATTTTAGAGACAAAAAGCAGTATAGTTCCCTCTAAAGTGGGAACCTATGTTTTATGGCATTTTCTAGAGGCAAATGTTTAAAAATTCCATGGGATAATTTTTGCCCTTTTTTTAAAGACTGCAGTAAATGGCTATTAGAGGTGACCTTATGATGAGGAGAAAGAATTACAATAGGAATGAAATGTTTGTTGTTATTTGCTACTACCTAGCTTCGTTTTGAGCTATGTGAGGATTTGTTAACAATAAATTATTCTCCCCCTTGCAGAAACTTTCAGTTATATAACTTGTAGTCTGATCCAGGTCGCAGGAAAGTAAATGACAATTCTCCCATAGAGCGTAATAACAGCAGGATACACCCAGTAATTCATACAACAGTCTGAGAACAGACCCAGAGGGAAAAAGAAATGGAGAAAAGTACTTGTTTAAAAACTTTTGTTTGTTTACATCTGACTCCAATGCTTTTTTAAAACCAATACGGAGGCTGGCAAAGGTAATGAAACCCATGGAAAAATTTCTGGATAGGCCATACACATTCTCAAGGGCAGAGACAATGCAAGGTTATCACTAATAGTCTTTATATGTGAGTTGTTTAGTAATTAACAGTCTTCTGTGAGACCTGGGAGACAAGAATTCACAAAAAAGGAAAGTAGAAATGCAGCTGAAATGCTCTTGTGATACTTTGAGCTGGTGTACATAGAATCAGTACAAGGCTGTGTAGATCCTATATGACTGATAATCACAAAGGAAAAATAACTGGTAATTATTAGCTAGGCTGGAGCCTCGTACTTGATTTTAAATTACTTTTTCTGATCCCACCTCAGAATTTGTATTTGGGGGATTTGGAATGCATGATAATAGGGAGAAGTCAAGGAATATGTGTTCTGCCCATTTACAGAAAAGTCCCTCAATTGCTAAAATCTAGAAACTGACTTTTCAGTAGCTCTCTCTACCCTTCTTCACATTTGAAAAGATTTATTTCACGAGCCAGTAATTTTTCCAGCTAAAACCTGGCAAACTTGAGAATAATTCTTCTTGGCATTTCCTTCTTTGTCTAGTACTGGATTAAAAACACTACAAAATGTTAAGCTATGTGCCTTTAAATTTAGGTGCTTTTCTAAAACCAACATACATTTCAATTGTAGAAAAATTCATTTCAATTCAGTTATAACAAAGATGGATTTGGCTGAAAATAATTCCATAGAGATTTAGACAATGCTGAAGATGCTTATTCTGCCCTAATCTGCTCAAATATAATTGATTCAGATATCAGTTTGTACAGTCATAAAAATAACAGTGGTTTGATATTGTTAAAGATCTCAGGATTCTTGTTACATTTCATCAAATAGTCAGATATTCTCCATTCAAATTCTTGGGGAAGACTTCATAAGCATGCCCAAGAAATTAATAGAAGTTTCCTTTGCCTAAGATCCTATATAGCAATGCTCACAGGATTCCGGAAGAGCATTTACCTAATCTACTTCCCTCAAGTTTTAGGTCAATCCTGACAGGTGTTTGTTCCTGGAAATATTTAGAAATGAACTAGTGAAATGAACCAATGTCTCTATGGTTACATAGGAATTCTGAATGCTTCTCTAGTATGTTTTGCTCAGGAATCAAAAGAAATGGCTTTTTGTTTTATTCATAAGAACTTCTCCATTTCAGCGCTTTGGTAATTGAATTGGATATTCAGCCTCAGAGGGAATATCCAAAAGGATCATCTGTTCCTGTATAAAAATAAAAAGCATCCAAGATCTCTTTTTAAAAACTCAGTTGTAAGTTTTCTTTGATTTAATTTGCTACTGAAATGTTTCCCTTTTACGATCTCTATGTAACTGTGCTAAGAGCATTTAGTATAACAGGATATATTTCAATTTCTAGAAACATAAATTTACCATTTATTTACCATAGTGCTTAGAGAACCTTTAGCAGCATTTCAAGTTTCAAAATTGTCCACTCTGGAAATATTTGCACAGTTTTATTGAATGCAACACCTGTAATCTCGTCTTCCTCCTCCAAGTTGCTTAGGCTTGTATCAGAAGATTCTTAGATATATTGTGGTTCAACTACCTGCAGAGACCATTCTAAGAAAAATATCCAAAGCAGAAAGAAGTATTGTCTTAAAATAAGATGCCTTTCATCTTCAGCATTTGAATTAGAAGTTGCTTATGTCATTTTAAAAAGCAATACTGTTATCAGTGTTGGGAAGGCTGATGTTTTGGTGTTCTCTCTTACATATTGTGTGAGCCCACAGCAAAATGTTTCTTTTTCAGAAACTTCCCGCTACCCACAGATAGAGAGAGCCTTGCTATGTTGTTCATTGAGTAAAGCATTATTTTCTTTCAATATTTCCTTTCTGACTTTCATCTTGAAATTCAGGTGTATTTACAATCACATTATTAATAAGATGTCTGGAGAAAGGACAGGTGTTTTAATTACGTGGGCAGTGTTGAAACTGAAGCTCTGAGAGTTTCCTGTGTTGCTTCACATGTACAAGTACTTTTTGAAAAACATCTGAGCTTTGCTGCAGATACTGCAACAGCGATATTTGTAGGAACTTTTTGTCATCATGCGTCAGTAAATTTCTGGTAGATTTTGTCTTCAGTGGGACATATCAATGAAGCTAAAAACAGAGCATTTGCTGTATTAGAGGATAGAGTGGATCTTACTACTCGATTATCTGCTTTGAAACATGCAAGTACTGGTATATCACCAAACTACTGAAATCAGCCTTGGTTTTATCTCCAATATGGACATAGCTTTAAAGGAATGGAATTGTAAAAAATACTTGGAATTATTTTGAAGGATGTACAACGTCTGAACATTTTCAGGATATAATATCAATAATTTTTACAGAAATAGGAAGTTGGTTACACTAATGTTTCTTATTTTTTATTAAAAGAAAAATAGGAAAACTAGGATTTCATATAACCAAGGAATTATGGTTAAAGCTCAGCTGTCAAACAAGTTTCACTGTAAAATAAGAAACATTACCAAGTATGGTTTGATTTTCTATCCCTCTTCACATTGCTTATTTTCCCATCTACTACAGAAGTCTTTGATGGCTCATTAATTTGCAGGGTGAAAAAAAATTATCTAGCTATTTAGGCAGTTAAAGAGAATATATAGTTGAGGTTTCCAACTCTTATGAAGCATAATTATCTGAAAGCAGGGGTAAACAAATCTAAACATAGCATTTTTGGTGATTTGGATAACTTTAGCTATCCAAATATCCAACAATTTACACAGTGAATTGCTGTAAAGACAATTTTAAATACCTTTTGGAGCTTGCTTTTTAGTCTTCCTAGCTAAGATGGTAGTAAGTTCTGAGGATCATACTTGAAACATTTTATAGGAGTCAGTGTTTGGGCAAAATCTGTGGAATTCAATTCAGTTCAAAGTTCCACTGATATGCCTGGATTGAAGAGGTGGGCTTACTCTATTGATTTAATCTGCTAACTTCAGAAATTATGTTCTGGATTGAAATTTTATTTACAAATACACTTAATACTTGAGAGAAATTTAATCTGGGGATTAAGTCTAAAGTCCTAAACCATCTTAAAGCATAACTGAAAATATAGTCAACATTGCTAGCTCTAATAAATAAAATTTTTCAAAAATAATTATTTTTTCCTTATGCTGACATGATGCCAAATGCAGAGATCCACTCTTTTCATTCTTCTAGTCATTATTGCTGACAATTTTGTTACAGAAGCACACAGTAGATGCACTTGAAAGACATCTTTTTTCCTTTGCTCTGTATTCAGGGCAAATGCCTAACTCTCAAGATCACATAGAACAAAATAATGACTGGCTCTTCCAAGAAGCACTGTTTGCTTCTAGGCTAAAAGTCTTTTTATTCAACATCTAGTCTCTTATTAAACTCAAACAGGAAATAGAAGCCAGTTTCATAAAGGGTGTTTGGAATTAATTTCTCTCAATAATCTAATTTTATTTACCTTTTAAAACTGTTATGTACATAATGATAATAAATCAAGGAAAATGATAGTGCCACACAGAAAAATTAATTTAGGTGACTGTGGTTTATTCATTCTGTCCACGACCCAAATACATACCACAATCTCTTAAAACTGAAATGAGTTTAGAAAAAACCCTCCATAAAAGAGTGAGAGATATGCAGAAACGTGAAGAAATTCTTAGAAATTGTTTGCACTTTGCTTAAAACAAGAACTCTTACAATCTTCTACTGTGCAGATATGTCTCCTTCCTGCCTAATATAGAATGTTGTTTTGAAATATGCTTTTGGATGTTTGTAATTTTACACACAGAAACAGTGTGACTTCAGCAGACTTCCCTGCTCGATTTGCTCATTTGTAATGTCATCCTTCCCAATCATGCTTGTCTCTTTTGATATATTGCTTCTCATGAAAACTGTGAGCCCTGTAAATGTCTCTATAATGACTAGCTCACTGAAGCCCTGGTCGTTGATGGCAGCTACCATAATGCAAATAATAAATAATAATAGCATCTGTACATAGCTACAGCAAAGCCAATGAAGCAATACATGTTCCTGGATATATAGGGATTCTAATGATATACTGGGTCAGAGTTAGATCTTTTCCCTGTGTCATATGGCACTATGTTAAAGCAGGAGCTGGAGCTCAACTTCTGCAGTCAGATCTATATTTGAATTTTTACAGAGCATAGTGACTCTTTGTGAGCCTACTGATCCACTCTTCCATATTTATTGAGTGAAATACTTTTATCCTTTGTAGTCTCTATACTTCATTGGCATTACATACATGTTATCTACTCTCTTTCCTATAAATTAATTATAGAGCAACAGCAGAAGGCACCTTCTAAATAATGTATTCTGAATTTTTAACTGTATATGCTTAACTCCTATTCTTATTTCCATTTTATTTAAATACCATAATCTGAAATTCATATGCCAGAAGATAGTTTGAAGAGGACTGAACAAAAAGTTCAAGCAATGCCTGTCAACACTACTTAAAGGTTTGACCCTGCAGGTTCTGAACTCTTAACACAGTCATTAGAATAATTGTAATGAAATTTTCAAGATGCAATGACTGAAGGATTGTGGTCTTAACTGTTTTGAATATGTGCTTCATTAGACTAAAAGTCTAAGCTGTTAGCATTGAGATGCCTCAACTGTAGTCATGTTCCATGTATTTGTATTCAGTAGTGCAGTGCCTTGGTGAAACTTCATTTTGTAGCCTCATCTCATCAGATGTCTTTATCATGTATGTTTCTGTGGAATGTTATGGTATTTAATAGAAACTGCCCTTGTTTTCAAGCTACCCTAGAAACAGAGAGAAGTAATTAAAGTTAATGGGAAATGCAACCTCTAAACAAAGATACATGATATGTGTCTGCCCATGTACTGCATAGTTAAAGGAAACACTAACATAACACTAGAACTAGAAAAGCAGTTCTTTCATTTCAAAGGTTGGATTGCCAGCAGTGAACTAGAAAAGGAAATGTTTTCGATACAAGACTTTTTGTATGCACTGGTTCCCTACATCAGATGCACTAATTTACATTTTGGAATCATTTTCTGTTCTGATTACTTGCTCTTGCTGAGCAGTGGGAAAAAAAGTCAGATTAAAAAGTACAGTAATAGAGCTATCTTGCCAAACTCATTGCATTCAGACAACTGCAAGGCTTCCTCCCCTCACAGTAATTTGACTGAGAATATACCCACTGTGTTGAGATTTATGCACTGGGAATGGAGCACAGAATTATTCCAACAACTTGCCAAAATTTTTAAAGCACAAGCTTTTCAAGTCTAAAGCAGTATTACTGTTGCTTAAACGCCATTTGTAGGCAATAAGAAAACTACTGCTAATGTATTTGGTTTCAGTACTTTCACTCTACAGCAAATGTGTTAACATATAAAACAACAGTAACTGGTCCTCTGGGAAATTCCAATACAGCAGAGCCGCTATTTCTGGAAAGCTATTTTTATATATGGAACACTACTGGGCTGTGTAATATTTTGCTATTAGTTGAACACATTGAAAAAATTTAATTGGCATGTGATTTCAGCTGTCTTCTCAGGGGAATAGTGGTAACTTTATGTATTGACTTAGTTCAATGTACCTGTAGAACTGCTCTTAAAGGAAAACCAGTGGCTTGGATCCGTGGAAGGAAGACTAATGACTAATTTTCCAACACACAAAACCCGAGAGAAACTCCTGAGTACCCTTTAAATGGTGTATCTGCCATTAACTTATTTATATATTTCACTTAAGGAATTTTTACAACGACTCTATTTTCCACCACGTTGTGTGCTGTGAATGGCTAGAATTGCCTTGATACAAAAACTGGGCCATCATGAAATGAAGTTGTTCTTGTATGCCACTGGTGTGGTAGACCTGTGTGGTAGCTTGTGCTGAGGGATTCCTTTTGCTGTGCTGAAATGCTTCTGCCCTTTGGACAGAAGAAGAGGACCTACTCTTTCCCTCCTAGTGCAGTGACTGAGCTAGACATGTGTGAAAGGGATGCAGTTAATTTATTGTTTCTGTCCTAAAAATGCGTGTGAAAGATGTTTGGGGTTAAACATACACCTGATTAAAAATCTACTGAAGGCCCTTAAATTAAGTTGAGTGTGGGCTGATTTGCAAGATGGGCACTTGTTTTTTGGTCAAGACATTTTTTCGTGTTGAACACAAAAGATAGGCAAGACACACAATTCTTTGTTCTTCAGTTCAAATGAATAGGCTCTAGGATCCAGGTGGATGGTGATTCCCAGAGATTTCAGGACAAAAAATGTCCTACGCAGATAAAACACTCCTTTAGATCAGATATCTTTTCTCTGCAGTCATTACATAATGTGAACTGTTACGATTAAGTGAACTGCTGAAGCTACTTTTTCATGTACCATGCCAGGCAGCCATGCTATTTGTCTTTATTAGGACTTTCCACACGCTAAGTAGGGTGGCCATTTACTCATTGTAGTGCTAATTATACTCTGTTGTGATAGTTAGTCCCTCCTTGCCTCCATTTTCTTCTTTTTCTTCATACAAAATGCAAACTTCTCTCAAAGAGAAAAATTACTATAAATTGAGATCTGTGCTTTTTTCTTTTTTTCCCAAGACCTAGGCAAACAAAAAATATGCCCTTCCCAAATTCAGCCACCTCTTCTAAGGTTGTCCCTGCTGCTTATATATTTTCATGTCTTTATGCAGGTCTTTAAGCTCCCTCCCTTTAAACTGTGGCTGCTTGTGCTGTCCCTCTTATTATGGCATTGCCCTGCTAAACCCTAATATTGCATTGCTCCCCTATGCTTATTCTGCCTGCTTGTCACCCTTCCTCAGCCCTGTTAGATTTTCCTTACAAAAGGAAAAAAAAAAAGCCTTTTCAAGGCTTTTTGCTTTATTCTGTAAGTGTTTACACTGGGCTATGTGCATTAAGCTCTCACATACTTCCAGAATAGGTGGAATGGACACTTGATATTCTAATGCAAGAATTTTAATCCAGACATGGAGGTAAATCTGAGCATGTTAATTCTTAAGAGACTCAGAGGAAACCAAGCTGGACACAACTGGCAGAAATTCTGGGCAGGAGCTCAGAGCTGGACAGAGAGAGTAGATTCCAAAGCAGTGTTTTAATTGCTACTAATAACAGCAGTGCTCAGTGTTGGAAACATGGATTTCTCTAACTTGTTCCTACCATCTACTCATTATCATGACAGCTGATCAAGCTGGGTTCTTAGAGACAGTGCTTGAACCAAACTATGAGCTTTTGTCCTTGGCTGGAGTGCTAGAGGTGACAGGAAAACACAGATGGCACAGGAGCAGAAGAGCTGCTGGTAACAATCTGAGCTCACTTCCTTCATGTCCATGCCAAGCCTGTTATGTGCTGCTGCATGGCTTGAAATAAAAAACTGCTGCCTGCTGCCTCATAACTGTAAAGCATCCATGACTCAGATAAATTCCTGTAGTGCCCTGAATGCTCCCTTTGGATATAACTGATAGGTAGGACCACCACAGTGAATGCTGCCCCTGTGCCTCAGCACTGCCTGCCAGTCTTTTTCTGTGTTTGGGGCAGGCACTGGGGGTATCATTTGGGAACCTGGAGAATAGGACTGATTGTGTCTCTGAGAGGCCTCCTGCATTTGAGAATATTTTTTGTGTTGCTTTGGGGAACCACTGCATGAAAGATGTAGCTACCCATAGATAAAGAGCAGGCTCCATTTTGTCTATTAGCTCGCTACAGAGTAGAGATTCTAGTATACACTTTCCATATTCCTATAAAATAGAATATATTTCTATATATTCTATTCTATATATAAAAATATATTTCTATATTTCTATTTCTGTATTGGGAAGAGATGGAGGGTTCTGATGGTCACTGTTTGAGATCCTGAGGAATCTTGATGGCCCATCATGGTGAAGTCCCTTTTGGAGTTGCTCCAGGTTATTCACCCTGCATGCCTTAAGCACCTCTCTGCTTATTTTCCTGCAATAGAAACAATCATCTTGGGAAGTGGACATCGCATGTCCTTCCAGTGACTAAAGAACAACATAACTGCCTAGCTGAGCTAGGCAACTAACTTTAATATACTTTTAAGCATATCTAGTTTTGATTTTTCCTCTTTTCTCTCTTTTTTTTCTTTTTCTTCCCTTTTTTTTTTCTTTTCTTCCCCTGCTTCCTTCCAAATTGGCCTTTTCAGCAGAGAGAGATAAACCCAGGAGAACTCTGGTTACAGCTGTTGCAACCTATTCCTTATCTACCTCTCCTCTGGGAACACTTAAGAAAGGTCAGATCTCCCAGTTTCTGTAACACTGGACAGAAACTTTAGGGATTAATTAAAATGAAAGAAGTGAAAATCTATCTCTCCCCAAGTCTTTTTATCCTTATCACTTTTCTTTGAGAAAAGTAGAGACCTTTGAGAAAAAATCCCACCTATGTGTTTTGAAAGGCAAGGGTAAAAGCCCAAGATTGCTACTGGGAGCAGACTTGATTTATGCTTTCTTCAAAGTGGGCATTTCCACAGTCTTTCTTCCATCTCATTTGTCCTAAAATTTAGTGGGAATATTAAACATTAGGCTGTGAAATTTTGCAGATGAAATGGGGATGCTCTCTGAACAAAGTGTTACTAAAAATATTGACTAGTTTTATGCATATAGAACTCAACTGAGAATGCACTGGGCATGTATTAATGCTATGGTAACACTGGAGAAACACAGTACATTTGATCAGTGTCTTGGTGTTTGCAAGGTATCATATTAAAGTGAAAGTTTTTGTATTTAAGAAAATACTTTTTTCCATGGCACACTAATATTCTTCCCCCAGCAGTTTGTTTTTTTGTTTTTTTTTTTTTGTAATAGAAGTATGTCAAATTGTTTTCATGTACTGAGGTATATATTAACCAAACATATGCTTTGAGGTTTTTTTCAGTTTGTTTATTGAATTTGAAACTATGAGCATACAATTTTAATAAAGTATATAGAGAAAAGCACTTTAAAGGTTAACTAATAAACAACAAGTTTAAAATAATAAAAGAGAATAATTTAAAGTAGATCCTCTTTAAGGGCTTACATTTTGCTTTGATACTCCACAGAATGCAAACTCTTCCTTTCCTGACATGGTATTATGACTAGACTTTTCACGAATGTCAGAAATAATTTGAATTTCAGCTCATGTTCTTTTTATTTCTGCATGTATTAATAGTCCTGGATTTAAAGGCTGGTCAATAGAGTTAATGCCATCAATAATAAGGCTGCATCCAGCTTTTGTCAGTCAGAGGCAAGAGCTTTCTTCTCTGCTCAAGTAGAAATCACTTTGCTATCTCTTATTAACTTCTATTCGTCTCATTATTAAGTCTTTAATATTACCTAAATATTTGAAGTTATAAGAAAAAATTGCCTTAAGACCTGAATAAAGTTTTGGATCTGAGTTCCACAGATGAGAACTATGCTAAACTCTGGCTCAGACATACTGTCGTGGGTCTCTAAAGAAGGAGGTAAAAGAATAAGCCATAAGCAGTAGAACAAAACCACTAGGGTGCCTTTCCTTCTGCTTCTCTATTGTAGAGAGATCTTGCAGCAAATTCTTCAGGCATATGGAACACACAAAAATTAATTCTTAGGAGGCTATGGGTCAAAATTCTGACTAAAATTCTAGGTATCTTAAACATCTTAGATACCAGAATGCCATACCCTTTTATGTCTGAAATGACTGAGTATTTTGAGTGCATTGGTACAAATGTTCTGTGGAGTACACATTCAAATTAGGTGAGATTATGTTGATTTGGTTGAATTTGTAATTTTACAGGTAAAAAATATAAACTGCATCTGAGCTACTGCTAGATTTCCCACTAAGAAATTTCCACCAGGTTATATAAATTAGTTGGCTAACTAGCTTTAATTACAGAGATATAACTATCGTTTATAAGAATAAACTTCATTTTTGCTAAAAAATTTGCACTGGATGTCAGCGGTTGTGTTGATTTCTTGGGGAAAAAAATTACTGTATCAGCTCCTTGATGAATTTTTAAATGTTATTTCTGGTGGTTTTTGTCAGTTTTGATGAAAAGTTTCACAGAACTAGCCTGAAATGATACATTGTTTTCTAGAATTTCTCAGGTTCACCCTAAACAATTTATTAGACTGTTCCCAGCACACACCAACATTAAGTTTAAGAATATAGAAAAAGCCTCAAACTTTATTTAGTTCTAAAGACCATATGATATTAGAGGGGTGGAACTAAATAAATATGAATTGAAGTTGCAATGCATTTTATACAACTTTCCTACCAGGTAAATGTCTGGGCCCAGATCCATTCCTGTGGGCACAAGGAGATACAAACTATTGCCTAAAATTTATGTTACTGCAGCATTCAGCTGCCTTAAGCCTGCTCAGGACATGGAAGGTTTCTTATGACAAAACTTAGTCCTTGCCAATAAAAATTGTAGAATCATAGGATGACCTGGGTACAAAGGAACTTTAAAGATCATCTAGTTCCAATTCCTCTTTTAGTAGACCAAGTTGCCCGGAGCGCCATCCAGTCTGGCCCTGGACACCTCCAGGGATGGGGCATCCACAGCTTCCCTAGGCAACACATTCCAGTGCCTCACCACCCTTCCAGTAAGGAATATCTTCCTAGTATAGCTCTTATAATATCTAATCTAAACCTACTCTCTTTCAGTTTGAAGCCATTCCCTCTTATTCTTATAAAAAGTCTCTCCTCATCTTTCTTGTAGTCTCCCTTCCAGGTACTGGAAGGCCACAATTAGGTCATTTTGGAGCCTTCTGTTTTCCAAGCCAAACAAACCCAAGAAGGCAAGACCAAAAACAGAAGCAAACCAAACCAACCAACCAACCAAAAATACAGAAAGAAGTTGAAAATTCTCTAGAGTCTGGTATACACTTGAAAAAATTTACTTGATACCAAGTATGTGCTTTTTTTTTTTTTCCTTTTTGCTGTGCATTGCTGCAGAGAGCCCTGACACATGATTAGGAAGAGACAATGGTGATCTTGTAGGACAGTTCAGGGAGACTGCACTGGCCATGACAGGTGCTCTGGGAGAAGGGAAGCTGTGTTGAGCACCTGCTGGTCTTACATAGGCAGGTAAGATCACAGGGATGAACAGGCTGATGCCAAAGCCTTGTGTCTGGGCAAGAAGCTTGAAACTGGGAAATATTTAAAGTAACATCTGGTATTTTGTTTTCTATTTTATGAGTAGATAGTTTTGCTCCAAGAAAAAAGAATCCCACGAATTGTCCCAGTATTCTTTCATGGTCAGAAATAATCTAATACTTATCATTACATCCTGATTTATTGACCTCACCCTTGCAGAATCCAGCCCACCTCTAACGGATTAGAGATGGGATTTTCTCATACTGAAGCTCTTTTAGTCTGATCTTGTGAGGTTGTATTTTTCAAGGAGTAGTCAAGTTCTGTGTGTAATGTGTCTTTCAAACAATGCCTCTGAGACTAAGAGTTTCAAAGATATCCTTTTTTATAAAGCACTCAAGCGCTCTCTGTGGACTTCATCTGGATCTCTCAAGGGATGTGCATTTGGTTTTCCAGAGTAGAGTCAAAGTAAGGCACATCTCTGTCTTTACAGAAATTTACAATTATACTGCTTGTCCCTAGCAGCACCTTTGCTATGTCACACTTTAAATTTTATTAGAAATAAGTTATATGATTGTATTGTCACCTTTATTCCTCCTGAATTTTCTCATAATGTTTTATTTAGAGATATCAGTCTATATGAAAGCCATGTTCTGTTTCTTTATAGAAATACATATTTGAAATAAGAACTTCTCTAGAGTCTTCTAGACCAAAGCAATGTTAAGAGCAAACAGACAAGAAGACACTTCATCAGTTATTTTTAGTTTTTACTTTTTACGTCTGTACAAAGTTTTCTTTGGTTGTAGATGAATGAGAAAAAGAGACAATAACTGTGGTTTAAAGCTGGAACAGATTATACTACACGAGCTTTTAAAGAAGCAGAAGCTGCAAAATGAAAAGCAGACGTTTGGAGGAATGGCACATGAACCTCTGATTCACAAAGGGTTTAATTTGTCATAGTTCAGGTGGGGTCAAACTGCATTCAGGGAATTTTTTGAGGTCTTGGCATTTTAGGAATATTGGCAATACAACACATTTTTTTTTAATTCCTGTGTCCATGACCTGAAGAAGTTCAGATACACCAAATATGTAGGTTGCCGTTGCTACATAATGAACAGACAAAATAGACAAATAGACAAAAAAGACCTTTAATATCTGTGGAATTTATGCCTTTGTTGGGTTATTTTTTAAAACTCCTAATAAAACAGTGTATTGATCTACATCAACCTATGAAAAATGTTTGAGATTTTGAAGTTCTTTTTTATTACTAACACGTGCAAATAATTTTTTAAAAAAAGAGTGTAAAAATGGAATTGAGAATACACTCTTGATACACCTAATTTTCAAAATCACCATTATATTTTTGCAGAATTTTGAAAGTTTATCAAAATCTGAGAAATACTAGAATTACTAGAAAGAACTTCTAAGAAGTCTAAATATTTCCCAAAATCTGTACCATACCTGTCAATTTAAACTTGATCATCAACATTTAGGAAAAGTGTAGTAAAAGATTAAACAATTAAGTAATTTGAAAATTAATTTCTTTCATATAAAATGAATTTTTAATAAATGCCTCACCATTTATTATTGTTTCTTTACTATCTATTTTTGCACAATTTCTGGCACAAAATTTATTTATGAGAAGTATTACCAGCTGAGTGAGTAGTAAATGAGAGACAAAGCATGACATGGCAATGGAAAAAGAACAGCTGTGTTGATTTTCACTCCAGGATCTGTGAATCTTTGGGATTCTGAATTACCTCGGAATGCTGTGCAAAAGCATGTAGGAAATGTGCTCCTGTGGTGAGGAAGGCTAATGCTGTTGTACAAAGACCTGCACCTCTCTCAGACAGGCCTGGGGATCTGCAAACTGAAAAAGGTTGAGAAACACCCTTAGCTCTACAAAGGAAATCATCATTTATTGTCTTGTCTGAAGTTGTTTTAACCTCACTCTCGAAACAGCCTAGAAACTTTTATAAAAGTAACTACCATCACAATAGATTTTAGCTTTGAAGGAGGTTCTAGTTTGTTAAAGAAAATAAGAGCTCACAGTGGTGGGGAAGAGAATTATTTTTTCTGTTTATTTCAGGTAGAAGAGGCCTTAAGGTGCACAATCAAGTAGGTGGGGATTTGGCATGTGCTCATTTGTCATTTTGTGTGGGCTAGCTTTACTCTCTTAAATATTTATTACTTAATCCAAAAAAAGTAATAATAGTTATGCTGTAACATTTCTCTGGCTGTGTTCCCTCTGCAGGGTAATTACTTGTGATGAGTGCTTGGGGGTATGCTGGTCCCAGCTTGAATCTTTGGCTGGAGAGAAAATGATGAAGATGGTTTTTACCTGTCTGAGTTCTAGACCCAGAGCTATTGTGGAAGTATTTAACTGACAGAAATTCTGTAATAAGATTTAAAATCTCAAACCCTTTAATTACAAGATTAATGGCTTTTGGGCTAGCAAAAATAACTGAAATGTCACTTTCAGTTGTTTGTGCACTCATTCATTTATTCACTTGGCTAACTAACTTGAGCCAGGTACAGCACTTCCAATAAAGCTAAAGTTGTAATTTCCTTTCTCTGTAGTTATAGTCCCTTTGAAAATGTACAGTGTAAGCTGGGAGTGATTCAGCTACCTCAAATACTTATATACAAAATGTTCTGTAGAAATACAAAACCTATATATCAAAAAGGAGAGCACTACTTCTTAACAAGTATATTTTCCAAAAGGTCAAAGTGGGACACAGAGGAAGAAAATGAAGGAATTCTGAGCATCTCCAGCATGAGACAGGTGAGTCCCATTTTGGTCTCTGGTTTGACAAGGTCTGCAGGAAACCTTTCATGTTCATTGATGCTTCTTTTCAAGCCCTCAGGCACAACTACGATTAATGGGTGAAAATAAGAAATTTAAAGCCTTTGTATGAAGTAGTGCCCTCCAGAGCTAAAGATGGGACATACTACTAATAATCTCTCACATTTCTGTTCCTAATGACCTGAATGATGAATATGCTGAATTGGTCATGCATTGCATGGAAAGCACAATTGCTGTTTGTCAGGCTTCATATCTCTAGGCTACCCAGTTATGCGGGGATAAGTTAACATTTTGCTCCCACTGAGGGGTGCTCCAATGCCACTAATGAGCAGGCTTATGCTTGTTTTAGAACAACCAGACCACCATTACTCAGGTGTAAGCCCAGAATGACTTACACAAATGCATCTGTTAAACAAAGTTCTTTTTCTTTCCAGTTCTTTATTTGTTCCTTGTGGCAGTGTATATGTGACATAATTGGGATCCTGCATAGTAGGAGCAGAAGCCCATCTGTCTGAGGCATCTATAATTGGTTGCTGTCTTACAGTTTTAGAGAAGTAGCTCATCTGAATGATAACCGTTTCTTTCACTGCTTAAAACTGTAGTACGAGAATAAACAATAACTATGCTCTGTATCATGTCTTGAATAATAGGTTAAAAATTTCAGCACCGAAGAGAACAGAAAATTATCTCCAGGATAAGTTTTACCCAGGTAAAATATTAGCAGGGTTGGCAATACTCATCGTTGCTTTTACAGTATATACCTCACCAAGGCATAGGAATACCAGAATGAGTTTTCAATGGACAAGTTAAAAGTATCCAAGTGTGCCAATGCACACTTCAGTGGCACTACTCTGAGGAGCAGCTGATAGCTGTAATAGAACAACAGATAGGATCAGGGGGATCAATAGAACATTTTAAGCATGGTCGCATTCAGTCCTGAATTCACACTGCAACCAGGATCATATGCAGGTATAGGCATTATGAAAGTCTCTCCTATCCTGTGGAAAATGACTGCTTTACCAGAGATGGTTGGGGCAATCAAGTCTAGCACCATCTGTCTGGTCAGTCTTTAAGTGCAGTCACTGTTGAAGAAATCAGGCCTAACAAGAGTCACTGAGGTACATGGGATGTCCCAGTTCAGGCTCTTCTTAGGACAGTGGGAACCTGACTGAGTTATGGGTGTTTTATATCCCATGGGGAAGCTGCTACACTGAGTTTTCTTTTGGATCTGCACTTACCAAGGTGCTGAGGCTTTGTATCTTCCATGGACATTAACCACATGCAGATCTTTACACTACACTGCCAAGAGTCTGTCAGGGACTTATACCGTAACAGGTGTTAGAGTATAACATTGCACAACTAATCTTGGCAAACATCTCAGGGCTGAGTACTTGTTATTTTCCTGAGGTTGTAGGTAAGGTTTTGTACTGTTCTGTGAGGGAAAATAATGTGTTGTGGGTAGTGTTTCATTATCAGGTGGAGGCAGAAGAAAATTCCTTCTGGGGACTTAGAAGCTATTGCTGTGTGGAAACATGCTGTGTGAACAACAGGCTGTGACCAACACATTAACTTGACATTTTCCTGCTACTGGGGTAAGACATTTATGAGAAAATACATATTTTTGTTAAAAGCATAGCTGCTTCATTCCTAAGCAATTTCAAAATGATTAGGTTTTATTCTACCTGATTGGTTGGGCTTTTGTATTTCTGGTAATAGGGATGGTTTTGTTCTGATCCATTATTACCATTTCTGTTTTACCATTTTTGCTCCAGACATTTCTAGAAACTTTATTAGCAGACAAAGTTCATGTCTCAAATAACATAAAACCCTGGATCACAAACTGAAGTGGGGAAGTATAGCACACACTAGAGGGTGATGGCAGAAGGGAACTGGAGGGTAATTACAATAAAAGCGAGCGGTTGCTTAAGCTGGCTGTTTGCACAATGTGGTGATCTTGAACCATCTGGAAATTTGTTTTCATAAACAAATAACATCTGTTTCTCTTCATTGTTGTATAACTTAACCTTTCATGGTGTTAAGGAAACTTCAGATGTATTCTTCAACAAGTAGTTGCCTGATTTCTTCAAGGCACTCACCAGAAAGGAATATGCTTCAGGAAGGAGGATGTGAAGGAGCAATAGCAATACTAACTTATTCCTGGAGAACATCCTTGATGACATTCAGATACAAGAGCAAATATGCTCAAATTGAAGCAGTTTCTGCAGGAACATACCATGTGCTGATCAACATAATTTGATAAAGTTATTTGATATGTAGCATGGGCATGAATGAAGAAACATCCCATTGCTCTTAGCATAAGGACCTGGTTTGTTACAAAGAGGCATCTAGCTTGTTATTAGTTCTCCTACTAAGGTCTACAAATTCATAGCATTGAAACTTGAACTTCACACGTTGTGTCTTTGGTAGCATGAACAGAGGTTGACTGGAATTGTAAGTGAGAATGCAGTTATGGTTAACTGGAGAAAAGCTGTTTCAATGACCTTCCTCTTCTGCTTCATGGATCTCCTTAAGCTACATTGTGGCTTGGCCACTGTCCCACCAAATGACATAATCCAAAGCTGTGTTTCCAACACAACTGTCTCCTGACTGGGCCTGAAGCACCGAGGCTCCCTTCTTGATGGTTTCATGAAAATGATGCTCACCAAAAGTTTGCCAGAAAGTTATTGACAGGCAATATATCATCAGATCTACCACAGATTGCTCCAGGATGAAATTACATGTGTTTATTATTGTCATTTGAGAAGAACATTTGAAAATGGAAGCAAAAGGAATTTTAAAATTTTAGTGTATTTAACCCGTCCTGTAAGATACACAAGAAAAGTTCCGATTGCTTTTAAGGGTGCTAGTTATAATATGTTTGGATTGTGGATGATAGATTAATGAAGCTTTCTATTTTGAAATGGAAAATAAGTTGATCTTTATGTTCTGGGTCAAATTTTGTATGCAAAATCCTAACTGATTGTTCTGGAGAATGATATTCATATTCACCTCTGTGCCTTCATGTACGAATGTAACAATTACATCATGCTCTTTTGTATAACTAGCATGTTTAATGCATCTCAAAAATGCCTTCTCATGCCAACAGGTCCTTCAGCAAAGGCAGTCCTCACATTTCAAAAGTCAAAGGCAATTTGTTTAAATGATCTGTAACCTAACAGGGTTCATGCTGCTAGAAATCAGTAAGTCTGCTCTCCAGCTCACAAAGCCAACACTGAAGTTTGTTTTAGGAAAACATGGTTTGAGGACAGTGCTTTAGTATGACTCATAATAGAGCAATGTGAAGATGTTTGACACTGTGGCTGTGTATCCATTATGTGCGATTTCCTCTATGTGTGTTTGCATTAATAGAGACATTTTTCAAGTATTTTGTTTTTGCTTAAGCAACTGACCAAATATTCTATAATAATGGCAGACAAAATAGTCTGTTAATATTCTTTCAGTAACTGGGAGAAGTCTCCCTATCTCTTGTCCTTGTTCTTATGGAGGACTTCAACTTAACAGATATCTTCTGGAAATACAACACAACAGAGAGAAAACAGTCCAGGAGGTTTCTGGAATATGTGGAAGAGAATTTCCTGACACAGCTGGTGAATGAGCCAAGGGAAGGTGCACCTCTGAACCTGCTGTTTGTGAACCGAGAATGACTGGTGGGTGATGTGGTGATCAGAAGCTGTCTTGTGCAGACTGCACATTGCCCTTCTCTGGACACTCTGCAGCCCCCCAAAGTCTGTCTCATCATGAGGGGCCCAGAACTGGATTTGAGGTGCAGCCTCACCAGTGCTGAGTACAGCAGCCACTGGTGAGGCTGGGGACAGCCACTTTGTTGTCCTGCTGGCCACACTACTGCTGATAAAGGCCAGGATGCCAATGGGCTTCTTGGCCACCTGGGCACACACTGGATCATGTTCGGCTGCTGTCAACCATCATCCCCAGGTCCTTTTCCACCCGGCAGCTTTACAGACACTCTGTCCCCAGCCTGTAGCTCTGTATGAAGTTACTATAACCCAAGAGTCACACTAATTGGCCTTATTGAACCTCAGAAAATTGGCCTTGGCCCATTGATCCAGCCTGTCTATATCACTTCCGACCCCTCAGCAGATCAACGCTCCCTCCCAACTGAGTGTCATCTGCAAAGTGACTGAGGGTGCCTTTGATCCCCTCATCCAGATCATGGATAAATGTATTAAACAGAACTGGAAGTAGATAGTCTAGCAAAATAAGTACTGTTATATAAAAGGAATGTACTACATATATACAAATATCTATTGCAATGACCTTGCCAGGAAACCAAGACAAGGTCAATGCTTTCCAGGTGACATAAGGCACTTCTCTGCATAATGCCATTTCCTTGGAAAGGGAAATTCAGATGGCTTGCAAGTGGCTGAACTGAAAACTGCTGCAGACTGCTGAGCCCTGGTAAGTCCGTATGGCTATTGAGTGAAAAGGCCCAGAGGAAGTCAGTTAGAAATGATGGGGTGATAATTCCTGCTTGGAGAGACCAGGGCTAGAGGGAGGAAAGCTTTGTGGCCTTGTCTAATCAAGTAATGAAACCTCTCAGCTACCGCAGTTTTTAGTCTGACGCAAGATGGGATCCTGGCTAAAGGGAAAAACTGTGTGAAATTCAGAGCCAGAGTAGGGAAGAGGTCGATGGTTTTCTGCCCATTTCTCCTCTTGGATGTGAAGGCGGGGAAAAGCCATGCTGATGTGTGGGCATTGTAAGAGTTTATGTGGGTAGAGAGGGTGCAGCCACATGGTAGAAAAAGTTGACTTTAAAACTCAGTGTTACATTCAGTGGCTTTTCTCTTACCCCAGCAGCTCAAGTCAAACCTAGCCAAAATTATTGTGTTGGAAATCCCTTAAAAGAGCTCCAAAACTAATAGAGTATGTCAATTTATTGGGGAGAACTCCCCTATTCCTGTATGAGTTTCCATTAAACAGAGTGTTACAAGTTATAGAATTTATATTTTTCACCCCAAATAATTTAGATACTTCTCATTTAGCATTAAACATTTTTAATTCATAAGGTTTGTCTTAATGTTGGGCTTTTTTTTTAAGCACAAGGAAAATCTAAGCACCAGATTACTTAGCTGAAGGTAACACCAGAAATAAACTGTACTACTAGGAATAAAGGCCCAATTTCATTCTCCCTGGACATTTTTCTTATGGATTTTCAAATGTTTCTGTTAGCAGAATTTAGTTTACTTTACCCTCATGGGAAATATATTAAAAATACTATAAAGTGGGCAGAGAGTGAAGAATTTTTTTATCTGGTAATTCAATGTGATTGTAGAACAAGACATAATGCAGAAAAAGGAGAAAATAAATATAACTGAAGTGATAATTTTACTTCTTTAAGCACAGGTTTTCAGGTCAGATACCAAATGAATGAAAAACATTGCACTATGTTTAGGATGGATTTAGTTTTAAGCTAAGATATGAAGGTGATTTAAAGTTTATTTCCCTCAAATATGCAAATAACATGAAGAGGGTCAGGATTCCCTATATGGGTTTTTATACTCTTTTCCTCATTGTTTTTCTAAAAAATTAATATTATTTTATATATACATACACACACAATTTGGAACAAGACAATTGTCCTGGACATGAAAAGTTCTGTAAAACCTCAGTAATAATATTTACTGACTTCAGAGCATTATAGTGATATTCAATTAATGAATATTTGCAAATCACAACAATACACTCATACTCTGCTTCCCTCTCTGTAGCTTGATTTCTAGGCGAATTACAGCTGCTAAATATCATATATGTTATCATAAATATGGTAATTTATTCCATAAATTTACAGCCACCTGGTTGTTTTTAAGAACTAATATAAAACATTAGAAAACAGTCCCATTATTAATAAACAGTTATTGAAAAAGTTGTTTTAATCTTATATTCAACTCTTCAGTTCTCAGAAGAAGTGATGTTATGGCCAGAAATCTTTTGGTGATTACTCAGTTTTGAAAGATACCAGAAGTTATCAAACTGTTGAGTTGAATTTGGGGAATATTTTTTTTTATACAAAGGCTATATCCTGGTGACTGATACAGAATTAAGCTTCATGGTGTTTGTGGTTGAGAGAGGCTATCTAATCTCCTGAATATCACAGACCATTAAGTATCAGACAGTGATGCTGCATTGAGACCCTTAGTTTCACTGAAATGTTTCTTTCAGCCTAGTCCTGACTTGAAAATCTCAATATGGTGAGAATCTATAATTTTCATCTGTTGTATGTTCCAGTACCTATTCACTCTCACTGTTAAAAATGTGTGCTTATTTTCTAACTTAAATTTTCTGGCTTCTGCTTCCAGACAATTGGTCCTAGTTATGTATTCCTCTGCTTGATTAAAGTCCCCTTTTATACATGAGTATTTTTTACTCATGAAAGCATTTAAACACCCTAATCTAGTCACATCTAGCCTTCTTTTATGATAAGATAAACAGACCAAGCTAGAAGAAAGATATTTTCATGAGTTCTTAAAGGGTTTTTGTGTTTCCCTTCTGCTCACAGACTGCTTTTAAAAGACCCCTTTTTAAAATGTGGATACTGGAGCTCTATGATGGCGAGTGAAGTTCCCCTGGGGGTGCAGTTTCAGACAGCCTAAAATTAGGTTTCTACTTTGACTTGTCTGCTCCATAATTATCCTCCATTCTTCATAAAGAAGCTTAGAGAAGCAGGTCAGGTATCCCCAGGACTGAAGTTAATTCTTGTGATTACTTCCCTCCACTCCTGCACTGCTGGCTTTTCTTTACTTCTTTTCAGCACAGCATCTCCCTAGGTGCTTGACTCCTTGGCCTCTCAAGTCCCTCATGGGAACCAAGTTTAAGTCAGTCTAAAACTTTAGACATACTAGTCTTGGTGATTCAGAGCTGTCAGCTTGGAAATGAAGAGGGAGAGAAAGAACGAGTACCTTAGTTTTAGCTGGGATAGTTATTTTTATTCCTAGTGGCTGATCCAGGGATATGTTTTGTATTTAGGATGACAGTAATGTTGATAACACACTGATGTTTTAGCTGTTTCTGAGCAGGGCTTACTCTGGTTCAAAGACTTCTCAACTTCTCAGGCTGCCCTGCCGGTGAGGAGGTTCAGGGTGCACAAGACGGGAGGGTACATATCCAGGACAGCTGACCCCAATGGACACAGGGTATATTCCATACCATAATAAACACCCTACTGAGCAATAAAACTAAGGGCAATTGGCCAACAAGGTGGGGCAGCCCATTGCTCAGGGATGGGCATCTGTCAGTGTGTGGTGAGCAATTGCATTGTGCATCACTTGGTTTGTATATTCTCTTATAATTAATATTATTTTCCTTTCCCTTTACTGTCTTCTTAAACTGTCTTTATCTCAACCCACAAGATTTACCTCTTTTCCTCTCCTTTCCCTCTCGCCCCCATCCAGCTAGAGGGGAGTAAGAGAATGGCTGTATGGTGTTTGGCTGCTGGCTGGGGTTAAACCACAACAGTTCTTTTTGGTACCCAACATCGGGTTCAAAGGGTTGAGGTAACAGATCCAATCAGAGAAGTCTTAAAAAAAATCGTTTTACAAGATCATTATATTAGCTTAATAGTCGCTGATCACAATGTTGATTCATCTGCTCTCAGAGGAGTTGTGCTTGTTCTCAGGGTTATGTTATATAAGACCTTTCTTGCTGAATGTGTTCCCTGTTGAGCTTTTAATCATCCCTGGGGGCTGGATTAAGGTTATCATTTTGTTGTACTGTGTAACACTGGCTTATGATATAAAATTAGTGGTCGTGAGACTAATCTGGTATTTGTACTCAGCATTACTGTCATCTCTGTACTTTGGGAACCACCTCTCAGATACTATTAGAGATTGCACTCTTCACCTTTTCTCCTCAGAGAGCTGATCTGTGGGGGAGACAAAAAGGATCACTCCCCCACTACTTCCCTTTCCCTTTCTCCTCCAGGCTAGTTACAATAGCTCTTGAGAATTTTGAATCCTTGGGATGTTCAAACAAGTGTGTTCCTACTCCTGCCTCCTGAATGCATTTCAGGTCTTGTTTGAGGTTAAACAAATATTTAAGAATACCACCCAGTGATCTATCCCAAAGCTGGATAGTTTTGAGTGGCAGGATGTGTGAGATAGTATGGGCAAGAATCTAGGAGAGCAGGCACCTCCAATGTTTCGGAACTTTACCCCTAAAATAGTGCAGAATCCAGAAAGACTGGTAAAATATTTGGAAAAAATATGCTGTGACCCTAACAGAGAGAAACAAATCAGTGCCACATGTTGGGGCCTGGCCCATGAAGATCCAGCCCTGCTCAGTGCTCTTTAGGGGAAAAAGAAGGGTCTCTGGATCTGATGACAAAATGACAGAGTCTGCAGCAACCACAATAGGCTCTGGGGCTTCTCAACCCCCTGCGACAGGCACTGCATCTCCTCCAACCCTGTCAAGTATGAAGTTGAACCACGGTATCTACCCAGGCTGGTAACAGTGGCCCCAATATACGTGAGAAGAAATACTGGATGCAAAAGTGAACTTGTTTAATAAGGGAAGAAACTCCTACTAAAGAGGGAAGGAGGAAGAAAAAGATAAGGCAGGATTCTCCAAGTGCCATCATGAGAACAGAAGGAGAAAGTGACAGAACTCATAAACAAGACAGTAACCACCTGATCCCAATCCCTGAGAGAGTTATGAGATATGAGAAAAGATTTCAGCTTCATCCAGGCCAGCACATTGTCACCTGATTTCTCCAATGCTAGGATAGCAGGACCAGTGGCCTGCAATTAGAGGGTAGAAAAGCCAAGCAGCTGGGATCCCTTTCTAGGGAAGGCACTGACAAAGTGATTGGAAAAAGGGCACAAGACCTCACCCTCTGGACGTGACTTCTCTTAGGCGGTAAGGGAAGGTTTCCCTTCCAGGAAGATGGTATGCCATTCAGGCAAATGGATCACCACTGATAAAAATATCTAGTACCTGAGGGAATTAGCTGTGCTGGAGGTGATTTATGGTGACCAATAAGAAATTATTCAAAGATCCAGATGAAATCACGTGTATGTCACCCAGGTGGTAGAATGTTTGGAGCTCACCATTGTTGTACACCAACTCATGGGCAGTAATGACCTGGAAAGAGGGAGAGACAAACAGTGGATGAATTGGCTGCCCAATTCCAGCAATATGAAGAAATTCACTCTTCCCCCAATGGGGCTGCATCTCAGCTGTGGAGAAAATGTTACAAGAGTTCCAGCAGTTCAGACAGGATATGTTCTAGTCTGCACCTTTATGGACCAGTATTTCTGCTATCTGCTCAAGAGAGAGGATATGGAAAGAGAAACCACAGACTATCCTGTGGCTCTACCTGAGTGACCACAGAGAAGACATGAGAAAGTAAGATTCCTGCAAATCAGACATACTCACAGGTGTCTGATTTGCAGGAAAAACAACCACAAAATGGGGTTCTTCAGGAAAACCGCTGCTACAGTTTCAAGCAGGCAGTTTCCAAACAGAGTAGATCTTACTTCTGATCTCAATAAAGAGAGTTCTGTTTTGTACATACAAAAAGTGAGTATGCAATCTGATGATCAGGACTAGAGGGGCTCTGCCTCCAGCCAGGTGGAGGAAAGAGACGACAGGGTTTACTGGACTGTGATTTCGATGGCCTCGTACATCAGGCCAACAGGACTAGAAGGCTCTAATGGATACTGGTGAACAGTGTATCCCAATACCACAAAGCTATAGAGAAGCAAAACCCATTTGTATTTCTGGAATGACTGGAGTGTCCCAACAGCTGATTGTGTTGGAGGCTGAAGTGACCTTCACTGGGAATGAATGGCATTTTGACTAGTCCAGAGACTGTGCATCCTTGGCAGAGACTCAGAAGAAAGTGTTTCAAGGACCCAAATAGTTAAGTTTTCTGTATAGCTGTCTAGTAGTTGGAGGAAATTATGCAGGTGTCTACCTTGCTCAGTCTCTCAGAGGACCCTTGCGTTGTGGAGGTGTTGAAGGCTGAAGAACAACAGGTGCTGATCACTACCACAACAGTGTAGTGACAGCAATCTCTCACCAAACATGACTCCCATCCGTAAGCTGATTTGTTGACTGGAGAGCCAAGGAGCCACAGCAAGACCTGCTCACTTTTTAACAATCCTACATGGCCAGTGCAAAGGTCTAATGGAGAATGGAGACTAACAGTGGACTATCGTGGCCTTAATGAAGTCACACCATCACTGAGTGCTGGTGTGCCCAACATGCTAAAGCTTCAATAAGAACTGCCATTGAAGGCTGCCACATGATATGCCCCAAAAGTGAACTGGTATTGTTTTCTCAGTGTCTTTGGCAGCAGAGGGCAGGCCATAACAGAAGGCAAGGCAATTACCCTATCTTTACATGTTAATGATTTGCAGTAGTTTTTTCTTGCTCATTTCATGGAATTCTTCCACTGATGAGAGAAAAAAGACTTGAAAGGAAATAAATTAATTAACTTGACATTACTGAGTGTCTGATAACAAGGATAGACCTAAGCCTGCAGGATTACTGGAATGAACATCCCCACTGGACAAATGCCTTCCCCACTTACCTAAGGCAACTCTTTGATTTAAGTGGAGTTCTGGTGATATATATGAGATGTATGAGATTTGGTCCATTGATTTTTAGTGAGGTTAACAAGTACCTGAACAGATTTTAAATTGAGTTTTCAAGCTACACAGTTTTACTAAGCTGGTAAGTCCCTGTAATGGATCCTAGTGAGGTGTCTACTGATTTATAGAGAAAGGGGACTTCCAAATACAAAGAAGTGCAAGTCATGTGGGATGCTGCTAAAAATGTAATTTCAAGCTTCTGTTGTGCAAATTATTTTGCCCTTTGTATACACCTAAAATTCTTGGGATAAGGACTAAATACACATAGGACAACAGCTAAATATATCTAACCTATAGACAGTATCCTTCTGTTTCTTTTATACTTAATAAAAAGGTCAGAAAATGTAAGAGAAATTGCCTGCTAGATGCTAGATTAACCCCAGTTATGTGAATATGTATTAATTTTCCCAAAACAAAGAAAAGAAGAATAAGCATTTCTTATATATATTGTCATGACTTATTGATGCAAAAAAATCCTAAACTATCTGTAAAATACATTAGCTAAATCCCATAAAGGACCAATTTACTCTAATGAAGCCCAAACCAAAAGCAGTGAATAAGGAGTATCTCAGAGTTAACCAGAAGGGAACACTGCAGAAAGATGCATATTTGTGTTACACCCTCCTCTAAAGCTAAGGTATTTACCTGCAGTGATGAGCCAGTTATCTCCCACCACATGGCCACTACATCCAGAAATGCAGCAGGTGGCTGCATGTACCATATAAATCCTTGAATGAACGGCATAGGTTCCACTGTTCTTTAAAATATTCTTGGTACTGTCTGGCTTGTTAAAATTCTCACTCCAGGCTTGGTGATTGGCTCCCCAATGTGCTTATGTATTTTCATTAGCAAATCATTCACTAAAATGAGTAAAAAGATCAAAGAAACAGAGCAGGTTACATACTTCCTAAACACCAAAGTATTTTTCTTCCTACCCTGAATGAGGTGACTGTTGCTATACTGTTAGGTGCACTGACTTCAGAGCAGTTCCACCAATGCAGAAATTCTACCTCTAGCATGATTCAGCGATGCAATTACTGAATGTTTTGTAAAATGAAAGTGTAGAGGGGAATCATAGCTTGTCTTCATGGGGAAGAAAGAGGGTAGGGGTTGTGTTGCTGACTTTCTAGAGGTTTTATGGCAGCCTCTAATTAATTTAGCAGATTTCAGGAATTCTCTGCCTTATATAGACATGATTTAGTCAGGAGTGTGGGCTAGAATTGCGGTCCCTGGTGTGGGAGGACAGCCTGCAGATGGCAGGTGCTGGCACACGGTATGGTTGGTCCATTTTGATGACCCAAAGATAGAGCTGGGCACAGGCAATTACATCCTCCACACACTGAAAATAAATGGGCGTGTAATTACAGAGCTAGTGCTCCAGACAGTTGACTGGTCTTTTTTTTTTTTCTGGGTGATGAATGTAAGGTCTATATTAATTAAAAAACTTAGCTTCTGTTTATTTTTGTTGTAACTGCAATATTTTCATATGTTCTTAGCTCTGATGTCTCTGTTTTGTCCCACGAAATGTCTAATGGTATAGAATAACTTGCTAGAGCACAATGAGTTTGTTTTTTCTCTCACATTGCAAGTTTTTGCTATACATAGTTGAAAATCAACAGAAGGACACTGCAATTTGCTAAAATCAATATAATTAGAGAAAAAAATTGATGTTCTGGAAAGACCACAATTCAGAGAACTGCAAAACGTGACTGAAATGCTTAATGAGTTGCTGAACTGTAGTGCTCTACGTTTAGCATGTCATGGGACCTCAGTGCTTCTGATAGAAACACTGCTGCCATCCTGGCTCCCCAAAACACTTTGAAGCACCATTTCATGTCAGCAGCTGCACTAGGATGAATATGTGTTATGCTTGCTGCCATTTCAGGGAGTTACTCATGCTGAAGAACTTTATACCAAAATGTCAGACTTCTACCTAATTTCTTCATGTTATTAACATTTAGTGCTACTGCTAAGGTGAGTGTGCAGTACTATACTTCAACCCCTCTGTAAAAAGAGAACTTGTCCTTTGCACAGCTTAATTCTATTAAGAGTTGTCAAAAATATTTTGCCTTTACATTGTTATTGGGTGCTTACAGTTCTATAAGCAAGCTTTGGGCTTTGTTCTTTCAGAATTAAACTATGCAGCCAGGGCTGGGGCCTCATGCATTAAGTTTATTACCTTTGGTTTTTTTCCATTTTCCCTCACCTGACCCAGATCTGCCACAAAACAGGGAATTAGGAGATAAGCCAGTCAAGGATGGTTTGACTGAGACCTCTGCATTTTCTCTGACTAGCCCATGAGACTCAGCAAGGTGGATCCTGTGACAGATGTATCCCTGCCCCTCTGCACCAGCTCATCTCATTTCCCCTTGCTGAGTTTGTGACAGGACAGGAATGATGGCTTGAGGCTACAGTGGTCTAAACAATTCTTCTGTTGTAACTTCTGTGTAGGATACTTTATGAAGAGGCCTGGCCTTTCCTACAGGACCTGGTCTCCCCTGCCCTCTGTATCTTCACATGTGATGTTCTCAGTGGGGAAAGGAGACTGGGGCACTGTGTCACAACTGCAGGAGCTGCAGGGATCCTCAGGACAACACAGGCTGGGATAAACCCTTGAGTGTGTCTCACACTTATGCATGACAGCTGATATATCTGTCATGGGTGGGAAACATGGCTCTACCACTTACCTCATTAAAATTAAGCAAAAGCAGAGAAATGTTTTTCTTGGACTATGGTGTTTTGGATGCAATTTTCTCTCTGCCATTTGGCTTCTGAGATTATGAACTCTTAGTGAACAGAAAATTTGTGCATAGCAAAACAAGCAAAAAGAGAGGCTCAAGTTTTACTGCTCCTGTAGAAAAATATATTATTAAATAAGAATGTAAGTGAAGTTTGTTTATGTTATTTTTGGAAAAAAACCCAGCATATCTCTTTTCTTTATGCCTGCTGCAGTGTCTGTGCAGTATTTAAGCGTTCATCTTCTCAGGCAGGAACAAGAGCAGGCTACCCAAGGAAGGCAAGCAGGAGCTGGGGTAATGACAAGGTGTTAGGACAGTGTCCTCATAAGAAAAGGTCAGTCCTGATGCCTTAGGTTTTAACTTTTATATTTTTCAAATCCTGTACTGCTACTGTAACTCTGAAGTTTCCTGTAGCTTGTTAAGTGCTGTTCTCTTATGCTAAGACAGACATAACAAAACCTCTCTAGCTTGCTCTCCAAGGACACCCAGACCAAGAACTGTAAGCCATCATCTCGGGGAGAGCGGGGCAAGCTTGGGGAAACTCCATCATTGGCTAGGTTCTGGTTGGTGAATTTATGCTGATATAAAAGTGTGAAGCACTCGTGACCTGTCGTCCATTTTGGGAGCCACTGAGGCAGGACTCTCTGGAGCCCAGAGTGTACATCTGAAGGCCTTTCAAATGAATGCCTCCTTTATTCTTTAATTCTTGTCTAGTCTCTGTTTCTAGGTAGACATTTAAGACATCAGTCCCACTGTGCCCAAGCAAGGAGAAGGGGGCATGTCTGGTGATGGTAACCAGGGACTGTAACAGTCCAGGAAAGCCTGAGGTCAAATCAGCAGGTCAGGATGTTGACCAGGCACAGGCACACCTCCAACATGGCTCAGGCCAGAACCAAGGACAATAGCTACAGCTTAAATGCATGAGAGTAAAGCAGGGGAAGGCCCTGACAGTTTTTTATGTCTTCCTTGCACAGTTTTTGTCCCAGAAGCCTAATCCCAGTTTAGACAGCTGCACTATATCAGGGCTGGCCAGCAGCACAGGCAACAAGCCCCTCAGTCGGGGCAGAGGTTGAGATTGAACTGACCTGCAAGACAGGAAGGCCATGTCTTCTGTAGGATGTTGTCAAATGGAAAATGTATACTCTTCTTCAAGAGAATCATTGTGTGCCTGAGACCCAGTGACAATCATTTCACGTAATATATATTACAACAATGTCGTGATATTTTTTGCAGGGTAAACCTGAGATGGTAACAAGATTACCATTTGTATTTCAAAAATAGAGCAAAAAAAACCCAATCCCACAACTGAAAAAGAGGTAGATTGTATAAAACAAATGCTCTGCAGAAAGACATAACAAATTTCTATTCCACTCTGGAGAGGTTTGTGAGCATTATTATCATATTGTGATGCTATGATACAATTAATCAGCCCTTTTAGTGATGTTGTAATAAACTCAGAGGTTCAGATTTTCAGTTTGTGTAAGTCAATATAGGTCCATTGATTTCAATGGAACTATGCCAGGTGAAAATCTGGCTGCAGACATCAAGGGGAGTTGTACAGAGATGTTTAATAAAGCCAGAGACCTGTGTTTTCACAGTAGATAAATGACTTCCTGAGTGATGCTGCAGTCTCTTGTGGCACCTCTCCTCCAAGAAGTTTTATTTTAATCATTCTCATTAAGTTCCCTTATCTGCAACAATAATGCTAAGTGCCTGACACAAAGCAAAGGAAATCAGATTTCTGGATAACTACTGGAATGAAATGTTGCTCCCAGGTTGCTGGCTAGGTTTTGGTTTATTTTTTTTTTGCTAGCACTTTTATTCTTTTATTTCCTTCCTTTTAGTAAGTAGTACTGAGAGTATTACTGCTTAAAACCCCAACTTCAGTCCTTATGCAGACCGACCTCTGAGTGCTCACTGTAAGTAAAGCCTGTAGTATAAACTGTCATTGATGTAGCTTTATCTATGTTTTTTGTGGTATAAAACAACGATCTTAAGACCAACTGCCCGGTTTATCACATCAGTAATCCTGCTGCACGTTCACCCAATAAAAACAGATGCAATAAATAAACCCTACAATAAATACGAAGGAATCAACAAAGCACTCAAATGCAAAGTTGTTTAAATGGAATTAGTTTAGGATAGCATAGCACACTAGTGTTTATGAAATTTTTT
>VZTN01011150.1:96129-111885 GCA_013400515.1 Erpornis zantholeuca
ATAACCAGCTGATCTCTGTGTCTGAGCATATCAGCTGCAGCACTTGGAAGGCTGCTGGTTTGTCCTGCAGCATTCTGCTGGGATGCTCTGGCTTCTCCCAAATACAAGCTGACCATGGCAGCTATGGGCCCTCTTGTTCCTTAACTCGACGTCAGTAAAGCCTTTCCCATACAGATAACGGACAGTTGTCTTCTTCACAGTAATTAGTCACTCACCTGGAGGTATTAACTGAAATATCAGCAATTAATATCTCCAGGAATTAAGAAATGCTATGGGTTTACCTGACCCTCAAAGAATAGATTATCTTCAAATAATCACCCTAGGGGCCAAAAAAGCAGTGTATTTGCTTTGAATTACTGTAAGACAGAAGTACTGTCCTGCTTAGGGTTCATCACCCCATCTTGTGGTGTTCTGTTTCCTTCATCTTACAAATAGCACTGGTGGAATGGTAATATGAATTGGCTTCTATGGATGCATTTCTTGTAATTCCAGAAGTAGTATCTGCACTCCCATAAACAAACTCATTAAAATCTGCTTGAGCTTGCCTTGTATGCCCTCAGAGAGAGAGAGATTGTTGCTGGCTTCTCACTTTTCCTATTTATTATAATCTCCTCTAGTTTAGTAAACTGTTTGAGAATTCAGAGTCAATTCTCAGTGTCTTAATCTGAATGATACAGCACTTCCGCACTCCCGGAAGAGCATGCCACCAGCATACCTTCCAGAGATGCCACAAATCTCCACAATTTGCTGCAACCTACAGAAAAACCTGAATTTACCACTTTAATGCAATAGAAAATTCTGTGTCCCCATATGATAATTCCAGAAATTTACAGAAATCTGGTTTTTCTCTATAATTGATAATACTATATATTAATAATATAAACCAAATGAGGCCTAAGAAGTGACTCTTCCAGAAAACTATGTAATGAATAAATTTCTATAACACAGAAATAGCTAGTATGACATAGGCAGATTTTGTAGTGGTCAGCTATTTACCACCAACCTGGCATCCTGTGTAAGGGATTATTTTTCACATGGGTAAGGGATTTTATTTCCATAAATTTCCAGATGCTTCAAGCAGCTATGGTTTACTTGCAAGTGAATTTCAAAGTTATATTCGGATGTTACATAGTGCTGTCATAGCAGTAAGGCTGTCTTGCATAACATTGTAGCATCCTTCCTACTGTCTAAGCTGGAAGTCTTACTGGTTTCATAAGCTAAATAAAATCACTGTGCCACTGCACAATTTGAGCACTGATGTATCATTATCTGTAAGCTCCCTGGCACAATTCTGGCCAGTGCCAGCTTTTTCTGTCCTAGACAGTGCTTCTTTACAAGGTTGCATGGGACATATAAACATGTTGCATTGTGCCCCTTGCTTTCAGGTGCAGTGAACATTTTGTATCCCAAAAAGTAAACATGGGTGCAGTTTCCTAGTCTGTGTTTGACTCACAAACTGAGTTGAGTGCAGCTTCCTTAATGCCAGGAGAGCTCTCTCTGTTCTGTCTCACCTTGCTTTATAATAGCTATCAAAAGTTCAGTGCCTTTCCTTTACCTCATATTGTCAAAATTTCCTGTCTGGACTGTTGTTCTCTTCAGGTCTTGTAACTAGTAAAAGCATAAATCTCAGGAATGTCAGTAGGCATCTTCCCTTTCATAAGCTTGTTCTTACAAGCCTCTCATTGTGGTCCCACTGTTTCCATTCCCTTCCCTCTTTGGTAATGCACTGACTCAGCTGTTGACACTAAGATTGTAGAACTCAGTGATTGTTGTTTTGGTGGGCAAACATGGCATAGAGTTTCTGAAATTAAGATGAAAATTGTGGAAAAACAGCACAGCAACAGCTTCCTGCCTAGACCCACATTCAGTTTCTCTTTTGTTCTTCTGAAGCTGAAAGAAGATCTTCATATAACTTTTACCTTATGCTTATTTCTATCACTGTCCTCTTTTGGCCAACTCCTCAGTTCCATTCTGTGTGACATGATCTATTCCTAGAAGTGAAGAGGATGCCACATTTCAGCACTCATGCCTATGCCAATCAGCCTTTCCTAGGAGCTCACAGAGATGTTTATATGCCAAGGGGCTTTTTTGTTGATTTGTCAGAAGTACAAAACCAGCCAGTGAAGGTTTTGTAGCTATAAGATGGCTGGTGATGATACTGTGTGAAATATTCCATAACTGTAACACAGTTAGAGATGTTAACAGCAATCCTCACATATTACTTTATCTCCCATTTTAATGCATTGTTTAGCACTAGTGAAATCTTCTGCTCCCAAAGGGAGGCTCCATATGGAACTTGAATCCAAGATTTCTCCCCTACGTCGTGACCTTGACTTAGCTCATTTCCTGCAGCCAGATTTACTTAGATGAAAGGCTGGACTTCTGTGTAGGTTGACAGCATGCTACAGGTTTCATGAAGTCAAAATGGTACAAAGGGACTCAGATCTCTTTTTAGTTGTAGCTAAAAGAATCCAGCCTGCTTTAGTCTCCAACTCTCTTTTGTCACACTTACTGAAAATCCATAAGGTAGCTTCTGAATCTACTTTAGAAACAAAACTGGCTTCTGGCTCCATCCCTGGGCTTTCTACTGTGTATTCTCTCCAAACACTATAATGGGTTAGTTGCTTTACAAGCTAGAATAGCCATCAAAGAATGAAAACTAAAGATTATGCTTATTTAACAACTGATTTAGATGAAAGCTTTCAATATTTGCTGAGTGCGACATTTTTCTTAGTACCAGAATAGTTTCCTGCTGTGGAAGGAAAAGAATACTTTATTAACTTTAGAAAATATTCATAGTATACCATGCTAAGGGTTTAAATGGTGCCTGCAAGCACTGGACAGGGCATGTGCTTTGTTATGTGAAATGAGTAAACCAGATACAGTGATACCAGTAAACCTCAAATAAATTATTCAAAGCATTGAAATAACTCCCTTTTTGCTATGTATCGTTCTTTGCTATGTATACTCCTGACTTTGAAATGAAATCTTCTGTCCTGAGTAACATTAGCACTCATTGGGGAAGACTGGTATTGAACTAAGAGCTACTCTTTTCAAGTGAAATACCCAATTGTGTATCTATCATACAATTAGGTTACAAGCCTGGCTAAAAATGTAGTATGTGAAACCAAGCCCAAGTGAAAATGTGCTTGGTCAGGAGAGCTGCATTTTACTGAGAGTAAAAAAAGAGAGTACATTACTCATTTAAAGTTACTTTTTTTTCTGGTGAAAATAAACTATATCTTTAGAATTTATAATCACCTCATATTTTTTTTTCTATTAGCTCTAAACTCAAGGGCAGATTGATAGCAAATTTGATGTGATAGATATGATTAATTAGATCAGTAGGAGTTTATCAATGTGAATATGAGCTTACAAACCACACCAGCAGAACTTGCTAGTCTCTTAAAAAAAATGGTTCTATGCTTTCCCAAATATATGGCCATCTTATACTTAGATTTTTAAATTTTGAGTGAAGATCTATTACTTTGTGCAGTGATAATGTAGTGAGGTATCACCATCCACATTATTAGCGAACCAGTGCTAAGATTCACCAGTCTCACAAAGACTATATAATTTTTCAGGCAGCTAAAAGCCACTTCAGTTCCTGGCTTAAATGACTCCAGCTGCCCTTTGCAGATTTTGTAGTGATAGAATTTGCCTCTTGCCTGTCAGGTATTTAGGGGTTAGTCTTATCAGAGACTGACTTCAGCAAACTGTATTAATAGAAGTGAATTTAAAAGAGAACAAAGATCCCATTAAAAAGTATTCTACTGATTTCACTAATAAAAAATTCTGCTGTAAATAAGGAACTTAAACAGTTTATGTGGGCCTAAGTAGCTGGGTCTACTCATCTGCTGATAATGGTATTGCTTTCACAGAGTAAGCTGTACAATAATTTATAAACTGTACATAGACTCAATCACCTGAATTTGAGGACCAAGAGAATGCAGAAAAAACAGAGGTCTCTGCTGAGGATCAAAACCAGATACAAGTGCAGTGATGCAATTCTCCTTTACACATATTCCTTTGGAGATCGTTGTTGAAAGGAAGAGGAATGAGTGACAGCATGGTTCAGTTATGGCTAAGAGAGTAGGAGAATAGTTTCATGGGTAAGATGGGAATTAGAGTAATAATGAGTATCCTTAGAAAAAGGCTTAAAACTTTAGCTAGATGGATGTGACATTGCCATTGGTCATGTTTTAAAAAAGGAAGTAGAGTAGTAGAGTAATTAATTTGAGGATACCTAGGAAATTGGGTGGATCCATAGCTGACATATTGTGTGAGCACGTATTCTCTGGCACATTAGAGTCTTTCTGTGGTATGACGGCTCTAGCATGGTCTTTTGCAGTCACTTTTAACAAGCACCAGCAACTAGAAGGTGCATCAAAAAAAAAAGACTTGAAAGCTCAACCCAGTGGAACTAAGAAGTGCTTAAAGAATGGGTATAGAACTACTACAATACCAAACCAAATGAGGCATGTGGGGGCATACATATTTCTACAGAGGAGTATGCACAGTGTGAACTAAATGCATATTTTGCTATTTCCACTAAGAAAAAGAAACAAATAACAGGAAATTTCTCAGGCAAAAAGTCTTTTTTTTATATCAACCAGAACATCTTGGGCAAAGGCTGCCCACAAGGTTCACAACATTTTACAGTTCAGCTGACTGCATGCTTTTTCCGAGTAAAGGTGAAGTCTCTGAAGATTGAGAAAGCAAATTCAGCAGGAAAAATACTCTGATACTGTAGTTATGTCTATTCTAAAATGACAGGTTTTGTTGGGATGAAGTTATTCAAGATACTGCCTTAAATGGCAAAGGTGATTTTCCATTCTTCTGAAATATAATGTGAAGGAGAATTATATTGTTAAGATCCAATTATAAGCGATGCTTCTTCCTAAATTAAGGTGCAAACAAGACCATATGCCAAAGTCAATAGTACAGATTTTATTTAACAGTAAATGTGAGGGAGAGAGATAAGAAGAAATATGAAGAGGAAGGAAGGAGAGAGGGACAGAGTGAGACAGAGAGAGATATTAAGCAAAAAGTATCACCACAACATGGATTCTTGTGGCATCCTGCTGGTCCTTTTTCACCCTGGTCTTTGGTGGTGGAAGTCAATCTTCTGGAGGTAACACTTTTATACAGTCCGGTGCCAGGTATCGATTGGCACAGATGCCATTCCCACAGCCTGGGTGGGAATCCCACTGTGCAATTTTTTTGTCTGGATAAGTCTTATCTTAAGTTCCCCCAGTCTGCCCAGTGACATTTTGTCTGGTGTGCAAATTCCAAACCTTCACCTTTGTTAGCTCCTGAATTAAGGCCTTCCTTTTTTGCCATCTTTACTTATCTCATGTTCCTGTCGTGGTGACCTATCTTATGGGGACAGTATTTTCAGACATGCAGCTGCATTCTGTAGGTCCTCACATATGTGACACAAGGGCATTCAAAACTTTAATCTCTTCATTGGGGAAGGCTGAAAAAACTATGTAGTTATAGTACCACAAATAGTATTTCTGTGGTGACAACAGCTGATAAACTGATAAAACAAAGCTAATCTTTTGGAACAAGAAACAACATTTGCAAGGAGTTTTTCTGGTGCAGATAATATACTTCCTAAAATTAACTTGCACAGTTTCAAAGGTACAATGCAATTCTGTATGTCCTAGAACAATGAAAAAGAGGTGATGAGTACATATTCTTAAATGGAATTTTCTCATTGGTTTCGACCCTTTCCAGGTTGCCTTCTGAAGAAATGACACTTTATAATGTAATACTGTCATATGTTCACATATTTTGTGGCAAAAGTGCTAATGTTACTTCCTAGCCTATTGGTCCAGTTCCAATTACCTTGGTACAAAATCCAAATAAATGCAAAATGCTTCAAAATCCTGGGGAAATTAGTTAGTGAAAGAATGGCAAAGGGCCCATATAAGTGCTGGCTTTGAGGTATGAAAGCACTGAGAGGCATAGAGGTAGTTGTACACAGCGGTGCGGCTCCTGGGAGATCTGGTGTCTGTTGGCCTCTGGGCACTAACAAGGATTAGTCTCTGGCACGACTTCTTCTGCTGCAATGATGGCTGATCCCATTAAACATCTCAAAGCTAAAAGGCCTCTAAAATCACTTTAAGTCGTGACATTTTTCTCTTTTCCTAACCATGTGTTCTGGGCTAAAATCTGTACTGCATCTTTTGCTCAAACGTTACCATAATAGTTTTAATAACTCAGTTCTGAATTTTGTACTCCAGTGACTTTTTAGTGTCTACAGAACATCAGGGGTTTAAGTTACCAGGCTCCTTTTCCCTTTTTTTTTTTTTTCTCATTTTGAAATTCTTCTTTCTTTGCCGCTTCATTTCCTATTGATTAGTTTTTCTTTGTAATGCAGTACTTAGAAAAATGGTGTCCTAACACTTTTAAAACTCAAGGAAAAACCTCAAAACAACACAATCCAATATACTGAAGAATATCTTTGAAGGCATAATTGTTTAAATGAAAAGAATTCCATTATTTTGAAAGTAAGTGTATATTAAGCATGATTAGATGCTAGAAAAATCTTCCCCTGATATCCAAGACGGCTATACAATTATTGACTTCAAAGTAGTAGTTTAAAAGTAGATTCAAACCATTTAACTCCTTTGTCACCTGGCATGTGGTCCTGGAGTTGAGCTTTCTGTACTTAGTCAAAATGCTATCAATGTAATGCTTTTTAAAATCCATATTCTGAGAAAAGTTATCTTAGGAATATTAAATTTTAAGAGATTTAGGTTTTAAATTATTCAGTTTGAGAGGCAGCACATGCTATGAAATTATTTGTATCTGAATACTCTCTTTTGGCACCCTCTTAAGTCAGGCATTTTCTCAAACCAAGTCAGACTTTTTCTCAAGTAATGACCTAAACTGACAATTCCAAATATATGAATTTCCTAAGCATATTATCAGCTGGGAGCAGCTAGTAGTTATAATTACTTGTTAGCTAATATTGTACTCAGAACGATAATTTTTGCAGAGTTACATAACCTTGGACTGGTCTGCAGTAAGTTTGCGAATTTAGAAAGAAATGAATGACCTCTGAACATGTCTAAGACAAGAAATAATTAACAAAGAAATCTCCTGATATGCTGTAGTATACCCCAGTTCACAGCTAAAAAAAAAATTATTTTCCATTTTAAATGTTAGCAGTTACAGTTTATCTACTTTGTCTTCTGTCTGTCAGAATAAAATCAATAAAACTTGCAAAGAGCAATTAAAATGCAATAACAATCTCACTTAAGTTTTTTTTTTTTAAGCAATATGAACAACTAAGATGATGATAGTCATTACCAGCTCTATTAATTTTTCCCCACAGAAAGATAGATTTGCCTATTTATGCCACAAATACTGCACTTGCTAATATGAGCCTCCCCTCTGCCATCCCCGTAACCACGGGGCTGCACACCTGGAGCAGAACGTTCTGCTCCCGGCTCAGCAGAGAAGTTTTAAGCCAGCACACTTTGCTTTGCACTGGCAGTGGGTGAGCACCGCATGCCCTGCCAGGCTCCACGTGTCACAGACAATGTTTGCGCTGCCTCATGACAAGAATAAGGTGACTACTGCACCGGTGTCATCCAAATATAAAGATGGGTCTGGGCCAGAGTTCTCGAGCTGTGGTAAGCATCCTGCTAGTAATGTGCAAGCTACTCCTTCTGTGCATGTACCCAGCCTAGCACGGAGCCGGGAGCTTTTGCTGCTGATACTGTCATTAATGCTCTTACCTAAGCAAACCCCATTTAGAAAGTGCAATGTTGGATGTTCTTTCCTGCTGATAATTATAGTTTGGTAAGTATCACGCTGCAATCAAGTGTTTCAGAAAGCCTGTTTCAATAACGGAGTTCTGACCGTACTCACATTGTACTGGGAGCTTGTGTTTTCTTCAGTGTTTCAATCTAGGATAAGAGAATCTACAGTGCAACAAATGAGAAAATAATCTGTCCTGTAATCCAAACATGAAACTACTGATGAAAAAGGAAGATTTTTTGTCTCTATTTGAAATTACTTGTGAATATTTGATTGCATTACCAGGTAATGCCATTTTCTGTACTTTTTGGCATTAAAACAATCAAAATAAAGAAGATATTCAGCCAAATAAACACAGAAGTCTTGCTGTGACATCCCATACATTCGCAGAAGTGATTGACAGCTAATGTAGTACTTCAAGATGGGATCTAAATTAAAGGTTTGCTATGAATAATGTATTTGTCAAAACTGGTCTTGTCCTATTCACAATTTGCTGTATTATGAATTTTTGTTCTGTTACATTTTTAAAAAAAAATTTTGTATTGAAATTTTTGACATGAACAATTTTGGGCTATCTAGGCCCTGTATATTCTATTGTTGGCAGGAATATTTGGAATTACCTACTTGATTGCTCTTTAAACATGAAAATAAATCATTTGATATCCTTTTATCCCTTAAATAAAGTTATAAAACACATAGATATTGTTTTACTTGTTTTTAAAAACAGTCTTCTTTTACCTACTTGGCAGGAAGGTAAAAGAGAAGAAATATATTTTAGTCACAAGAAGTTATAGCTTGAAAGGATAAAAGGACATTTAAAACTTATATTGTTTTTTTCTATCTTCTTTTTCATTTAAAATTGCTTCCTGGATAAAGAAACAATAAAGTCATAACCCAGATTTACTGGGTTCTTGAATACTTGAAGTTCAATTTTCTCTTTATTCAAAAACAGTGAAGGAATTAAAAATTTTTGAACCTGTGTGATTTCAACCTTTTCTGGCTTAAGTGTCTAAGCTGCAGGACTTTGGACAGGGTTTTTTTGAAGTGAGGCAAGCTAATCTCAGAATTTCCTATCCTTCAGCCCTTAAGACTTGATGCTGATGGGAGGATGATGTAGCCCAGAAAATTTTATATACGTGAGCATTAGTTTTATGCAAAACACTTAGAAAACTAGTGCTTGTCTTCTCACTCAGTGTTTCTCAGTATACCATGTTTCCATAGCTGTATATAAACCAAAGCATTTTTTCAAGAATCTACATAAAATTTAATGGTCCTTGGTTTGTATCATAGTGTATTTCCTCCATATATTTAATATAATATGTAACGCATGTCTGTGTTTAATACTGTAAATCAGATCAGATGATTTTTTACAGCTATCACTGTGGTTAAATCGAAGTGTTGCAAACAGATATTGTGGGACTCGACCTGGCATTTGTCGGAGTCCAGGGAAGCCTGAAAGCTTCTCCTGCTCCTCTGGTGGTTTCTTTATATCCCCAGAGCTCCTCAAAAGTAGCCTAGCCAGCGACCTAGACTTTTAGAGAAGCTCCCTCCACTTTTGGGAAAACCTGAATGCACCAGAGAAGTGAAGAGATTTTTGTTTAGTGTACCACAGGGAGTTTGGTTGTAATTTTTAGGATCTTGCTCTATGTATTATATAGAGACAAGACGGAGATTTTTAGGTGTGTTTTTTCCTTCTTTCTTCTTCTCCTCTCTCCTCTTTCTCTTCCTCCCTTCTCTGACACCAGTTCCTGTGGTGTGTTGGTTGGTGGAAAAAAGTTAGCATTGAAAAGACATATCAATAAGATGAGGGTTTACTGGTGTTGAAAAGAAAATAAAATTTGTATTGCTTCTTGAATAGTTGTTAATAAGATATAAAAGCCAGCTGCCTTTTAGCTGCCCTTGCTTTTTTGCCCTGGTGTCCTTGAAAGATGCTGCCACTGCCTCCAAATTTTAATAAGAAAAATAAACAACTCTGAAACAGCAAAAGAAGATCTCTTGCTGCATTCTTTCCAACATAACAAACCGAAAGAAAAAAACCCCAGAACAGAAGACAGGGGTTGGAACCGGGGCTTCCAACCCCAGCGGGAGCCCAAGCCTCTGACAGCATTGAGACACTAAGTAGGAGTTTTATATTAATGATTGATAGGTTTATGCAGCCAGTTCATTTTTAATGCCACTGACCATATTTAGTAATCACTAAAATACTTTAAAGGTCTGTGATTTTTGGCGTTGCTTGATCCTGTCTCATGCTTTAATCATATGTCATTCGGAGGTTTGCTTGTGAATTGTCTCATTCTCCAGTTTTGTCCCTTCCTTGAAACAAAATTAATTTAGAAAAGCAACTATGCACTGCTGCAAATATTTATAAACCACAACAAAAAAAATGCTTGTTATTAGGTGCAACATTGTTTATTTTTTCCAAAGCTGAACACAATGCCTAGTAAAATAAGCATGGATGACTGTTTTGCTTTTGGCTAAAGTTATTTTCTTTTTTTTCCAGAGAATAGCATCTTCCAAGAGATGATTCCTAAAGTAATAAATTCTGAAGTATGCAATATTTTTTCTCAACATGCAAGATCAGACTTATCGCATCTTATTGCATATGGGTCATGTGGACATAATCAAAAAAGTAGGAACCGAAAGTTAAAGATTTATAAGAAACTTTAATAAAATTCCCCACTTTCTGAACATTTCTGTTTTAATACTCTGTGTTCCAGAAATCCAGGAAGACAGAAAAACCCAGGAACATAGATGAGTCAGTAATAATAGTGGACATGTGTGACTGGCAGAATCTGTGGCTTGACAACTGTCATGTCCAAATTCAATTTTAAAATATAGCAAGTGAACTATTCACTGACATTTATGATGCATTTTAATCACTTTATTTTATTTTTAGTGTGGGTTATACATTCCCAGTATTTGTGTCTTTCTTTGGTATTTCATATTTCATAGTGGCTTGGCAAATGGAAAGATCTGATAAAAGTACTTGGGCAAATAAAGTGTAACTTTGATGGAATTCAGGAATGAGTCCAAAAATTATATCTACAAAGCAACTATGTCTACCCAAATAAATGCCTGAACATTAAGATGGTGAAGTACCCCAAGGCTTCAAGTGCTGCAGTGATAAAACCATCTCAGCTCAACAGTGTCTTGCCATCTGTTTAACATTTAGGCTTCTTCATCATTCACAAAAGTGGGTATTTCAGTGCCCAGGGTCTAAAAATGCTCAGAAGAAACCTTACAAACACTCATCATATTGAATTCAGCAGTAAACGTGCAATGTGCCTGTATTTATTTAAAAGCACAGTTAGGCAAGGTAGTGCTGGCCACCAATATATAGAAAACTGTGAGGGGGGAGAAGCTTGGCATTTTACTATATAATTTATTTGATATTTGTGCAAGAAATGAAAGAGTTCCATCTTATCATCTTATCCCATCAGAAACATCTTTTTTTTTTTTTTTTTTTTTTATTTTTTTTTTTTTTTATTTTTTTTTTTCCTCCCAAGTTAAAAGGCTATGCTGGGAAAGACTTTTTAGCCAGCTTTCCTGTTGAAGGTGTAACATGGTACAGCAAAGAGCACAAGGTGCATAAGTACTAAAAAGGGAATAAGTGAGCAGGAAGTTATGTCCAAATGAGTGCTTACTTAAAATCTCCAAATTTATTGGAAAGGGGAAATCCTGTGGCTGTATTTAAGCACTGCTGAAAAATAGTGTAAGGGAATCTTTTAAAGCTAGAGGAATAAACAGCTCTAGCAGTGTAAACCAGAATCCAAGACTGTCCTCTATTACCATCATGGAATTATAACCTTGTCTGTGTATTCTGTCATGGGAAGTGGAGCATACCTGGTAAATATGAAGACTTACTGCTGGACTCATTGCTAGGGCTATGACAAAAGCAGGGAGAAAAAGATGTAGTTTGGAATGGTTTCAGATGCAGAAGGATTTACATAAAATGTAATTACATAACGTGTCTCAGTTCCTGGCAAATAATCAGGCACTATTTAAATATTGTTAGGTACATCCTGCATAGCTGAGCAAATCATCATTTGCAAGCATATGATTCTTCCAGCAGACTGTGTACAGTCTTAAATACCACATGTGTTTCTAGTCAGAGAATCCCATACCTGAAAAAAGCCTTGGTAAGTAACATTTCAGATGCACTCACTCCAGAACTTGAGGTTCTTCCACTTACTTCACCATGTAAATGTAGTGAAAACATGCCTGTACTGCCTTTATTGAGATTTTAGGTGTTTAATTCAGACTTATGAAATATACATCTACAGGTAATACAAAAAAATAGTGCTATTTCTAAGTGGTTCTTCACACATTTAAGAAGCCTAGAGGTTCTTCAAGTTGCCAACTACTTCAGCCTACTTTTTTCCCCCCGTGTTTCCTAATCCCAGGCAAAGGGCATTTAAACGGCATACATCTTGGTATGGCTCCAGCTGATATGGATATTAAAAGATAAAGCCATCAAAATCTGAATATTTGACATGAAGATTATAGAAGTTTTATTAAAAAGCCTCTGAAAATATGTCCAGAATGTATAAAAATATACATTTGAGTTTCCTAAATTATATGCCAGTGAAGATAAGAAAGTATTCTTCCTCTTCAGAAAGTATACAATAAAACCAGTCCTGCAATTGTAAAACAAAACATCACATTTGTCTTCATGTTAGTCATTCAGGATGAAACCTGAGGTTTTGATTTGGATTTTAGTGATGGGAATGGCATACAGCTTCAGCCAGCTGTCACATGTCATGGAATCAGAAACACTGCGGTAGAAGTGACCTCAAGAACTTTTCCTATCCATCAGTCTGTCCCAAGGCCAGATAAAATATCTTTCCCTCTTTCCAAAAGATTTGTGTAGCATACTCTTACAGATCTTAGAGATGATGGACATTCCACAACCTCCTTATTCAGTACCTCTGAAATCCAACAAGACCTAAACATTCTGAAAGTTTCTCTGGCTTATTTGTTTTACTAAGAATGAACCCAAACCTCTACTCACTAGCTGACTTCACTGGATCCTCACCAGAATTTAGGTATCCCTGGTCCAGATGAAACTTGACTGAGAGGTTTATGTAAAGTGAGATTTAAATACCATCACAATTAATAACTTATTAAACCCCAAGGAGTTCTACTGATATAATTGAGGATATTTATGGTTATCCAATATAAAAAGGGATCAGAATCTGCCCCTTTGATAAAATTGTTAGGGTAAGAAGATTCTTTTGGACTTCTAAAAAAATATGGCTTTGACAAGTCAGGTTTCATTCTCTAGGACATTGTTCACAGCAACTGAGGTATTGATCAAAGTAAAAAAATATGGTTTTTTATATTATGATAACTGCATTCTGCTACAGACTCAATTTTCTGTAATAGTGGTAATATATAGTACCTCTACTAAAAAATAAACATGTATTTCATGTTGGTATTTCTTGTATAAATGGATGAAAGATTCTAATTCAGTTTTTGATGCAGTTTTGCAGTCAACCACTTGCTTTGCATAATTGGAGTGACAGATGCACTTTATTGTAGTAGCAAATCCACTTTGTAGCACATTTGGTAAAATGGTACAATGGATCTTGGATCTTGGCCAACATCAATAATGGAATAATAAACTTATACAAGTAGCAGGGAAATTGCAGTTGTTTTAATGAAAATGCCACTTCTCATGCCTGTTCTGAGGTTATTCTTCTCAACAGTGGCTGTTAGGACAGAGGACTTCTAGAAAAATTCTCAAATATTTTTTTTTGAGAGAGGTAAGAAGTGACACTGGAAAATAACGTTCTGAAAGAGCCTCAAAGAACAATTCCCCCTATATTATGCACAGAGAAAGTAGAGGAGGATTCCTGAGCCACTACGTATAGGAACAAGGCTTTTTGTATGGCCCTATAAACCAAGCAAACCTGTCCAAAATTGTTCTCATCCTGACTGGAAGTCAGACAGGAAAACACAACCTGGTCTGTAGGGTTTTCTTGCACTAATGCTTTCCTCATCTGCATTGCTCACTCACCTGAGTGATCATCAGAGATTTGTCTATACAGCTTTCTTGAATCATTGTTGCCAGCCTGAATGGGACGAATCTAGGAGAAAAGCAGGATCGCTCACTGGAGTTATGTGAAAAGTGTCAGTGCATGTCAGAGCATTAAGTCAGGCTGGTATTGATGTGATTTCTCTTTCTGACAGTTGATCAAATGCTCATCTATCAAAAATCACTGCCTCTCATAGCCAGTGCTTAGAAGATAACCTGCAATGTATCTTGATATGTGTTTTTTTTTGAAATCTTGATTTTGTTTGAGATATATGAGGGGGCTTTTTGTTTGTTTTTACACAGTGAGTAAGAAGACAGGAGACACTCGTTGCAAACAAAATTGCCTTCATGATTTAATATCTCTATTATTCCACGTGATTTTGTAAACTCGTCCTTAAATAAGGAAGATGCAATCCCCTCTGAAGTTTCATAGGTTCGTAGAGTCATTAAATTTGGAAAAGACCTCCAAGATCATCAAGCCCAACCTTCAACCCAACACCACCATATCAACTAAATCATAGCGCTGTCACATTCAGAGGCTTCTTGAACATTTCCAGGCAAAGCAACTTCACAAAGCCCCTGGGTAGACTGTTCCGATTCCACCTTTCAGTGACAAAATTCTTCCTGATGTCCAGCCTGAACCTTCCCTGGCACAGCTTGAGACCATTTCCTCTTGTCCTGTTGTTGGTTGCTTGAGAGAAGAAGCCAACCCCCACCTAGCTGCAATCTCCTTTCAGGCAGTTATAGACAGTGATAAGGTCCTCCCTGAGCCTCCTCTTCTCCAGGCTAAACACACCCAGCTCCCTCAGCCACTCTTCGTACGATTTACTCTCTAGACCCTTCACCAGTTCCACTGCCCTTCTCTGAACTTGCTCCAACACCTTCATGTCTTTCTTGAAGTGAGGGGCTGAGAACAGAGGATCAGAGCTACATCCTCAGATTTTGCTTAATCTTACAGAGATACTGAAACCTACAGTTCACAGTAGACCCAAATGGCAGGAAAACCATATCAGTTGGAATATTCTTTTAGTGCTACAGTGATAGGCTGAATATTCTTTTAGGCTACAGTGCCTCTGATTTATCTTCACTGTACAGTGAAAAGAAAACTTAATCAGTATCTTTGGTGATCAGAGAAACATAATTAAAAGCTGCTTTATTGAAAAGACTTCTTAATAAGTTCTACAGTCAATTGTCATCCCAGAAAACTTCTTGAGCTTGTTTTCTAAATCTGCAGAGTTCAATTGTGTGTGTTTTCATTGTATCCACATAGATTTTAATTTTCATAGAAGTCCACAAAAAGATCAAGTAAGGTTACGCCACTGTTTCTGTTCTTTCCTGTCCTCCTACAGGCTAAGCTTTCTGAAATGCAGATAATTTGTCTGTCATTTCAGACTGTTTGAGTCTCATCTCTTCAGAGAGAAGTTGAATATATTTAACTTATCAAAGATATCACCCAGAGCTGTCTGAATACACCATCATTGCTGGTTAGACCACAGTGCCTGTATTGCATTGCTTTCCTGAAATAAAAATACCTAATTTCTGAATTTTTACATTCTGTTGAAAATATTTCTGTGTACTAGCCATCTTACCTCAGCAAGGAGGAGCAGTGCTGGTGCTCAGAACACTCTGCCATAATGTTTTGTGCCTTTGACTTGATGAAGAATCCATTTTATTGACCTGAAAAGAACAATAATTTCCATTCATTTCAGAGGACCATTTTTGTACGTACAACACCTCTTTTTGGATAGCATGGTGTTTAGTTCATGTGAGGCCTGAAGCTTCAGGCCCATCTGCGAAGACTCTTATGCTGAATACAGTTCCATCTTTACCACCACAACTTTTGAATAATTATACTCCGCGAATAATGCTTTTTCTTTAAATAATCCTCAAGGAAGTTGTTTTTCTTTGTTTGCTTGTGGGTTGTTTTTTTTTTTTTTTTTTTT
>VZTN01011150.1:111938-155232 GCA_013400515.1 Erpornis zantholeuca
TTTTTTATTCACTATTTGCTATTTAGTATTCAGTTATTGGTGTCCTTAGTGTTTCCAGGTCATCACTGCACAAAACTTCAGAAAAAGCACTACCTTTTAAATAAAAGAAGTTCTGCCTTTTGAGCAACATCAGAAGAAAACTCATGTTTGATCTAGTTCTAGTATTTTATTTTTTTTTTATTTGAGGCTTTTCTCCCTAATTCGTTTTGATCCTTGATACAAAATCATGGAATCATTTAGGTTGGAAAAGACCTTCAAGATCATTGAGTACAACTGTTAACCCAGCACTGCCAAGTCCACCACAAAAGCACATCTCCAAGTGCCACAACTACATCTTTCAAATGCCTCCATGGATGATGATTTAGCTACTTTCCTGTGCAGCCTGTTCCAGTGCTTCACAACTCTCTATGTGAAGGAAGTTTTTAGAATATCCAATCTAAATGTTCCTTGGTGCAATTTGCCATTTCCTCTCTGTATTCATAAAAACATTTTTTATTGTCTTTTGCATCAGTGGCCAGTTGTTGCGCCTAAGTTCTAGTTGGGCCTTGCCCCTTCTAATTTTCTCCCTGAATAACCTTATGACATTTTGGAGTCATCCTAGGTTGCTGTCCTCTTCTTTCCAAAGATCTTAAAATATTTGTTTTTTCCTGAGTTCCAGCCAAAGCTCTTTGGTCTTGTTCCCCAGCAGCTCATGTTTCAGCTCACAGGGACAGCCTGCTCCTGGTCTTTAAGATTTCTCTCTTGAAGGCTGTCCATCCTTCCTGGGCTACTTTGCCCTTCAGGTCTGCCTCCTAAGGGACTCTGCCAACCAGCCTGCTAAACAGGCCAAAGTCTGACCTCCACAAGTCCAAGGTGGCAGTTCTGTTGACCCTCCTCCTTATTTCCCCAAGAACCAGAAACTCCATCATTTTTGATCTCTGTGCCAAAGAGGCCTCCAACCATCACATCACCCACCAGTCCTTCTCTGTTCATCAGTGCTTCCAGTGTGGTACTTCTCCTGGTTGGCACACTCACTAGCTATGTCAGGAAGATCTCTTCCACTCACCCCAGGAATCTTCTGGACTGTTTTCTCTCTGCTGGGTTGTATTTCCAACAGATGCCTGATAAGTTCAAGTCCCTCATGAGAATAAGGGTTAGCAAATGTAAAACTTGTTTGGAAATGCTCTGTAATAATTTCTGAGTGCTCAGGTCAGGTTACTGGAAGGTTTTGAGCCTTTGCATTAAAAGACAGAACTGAGAGGTTTTGTGATTTGCTTTCTTTAACTTCTGGTCTTAGGAGGGCTCCCAGCTACCTTTCAGTGTCCTTAGAGAAGGCAGCCTGACACAGAAAGAACACCTTTCATCTGCGCTCAGTTGCATAGGAAACTACTCCCATGTGTGAAAGACTTAATACCAAACAGCTAACTTGGTGTCTTCTTCGGGAGCATGACATTGTGGGAATCCAGATAAAAGTAATTACTAGTATTTAATCTCAGTTTATAACCCAGAAGGAGATTTGAGAAACTTCTTAAAGCATTTGTGCTTGGAAGACTCAAGTTACATATTTAAAATGCTACTAATAAGGAGCAATTTAGTCAGTATATTGAACTGATTATTGATACGTTTTCACAAGATTGCATTTTTTAGTAAATTAGGAGGTTCCTTTTTTTTTATAAAGACAGAAAAAGAATGGTTCAAGTTAACTCAGAGCACATGAAGCAAGGGAAAATTTGATATCATTGCCTGTGAAAACACTGAGCTGAGAAACTATTCTGAAGCAGGATAGAAAAGTTCCTGGCATGAAGAAGATCAAAAGAACTCTCCTGCAGGTCTAAAAATGAACACTTGCTCCATGGAGAGTAATTATTTTGGAACAGCCAGCTGAGACACAGGACCTTGTGGGACCAGAAGTTACAACTATCTTCATTATCATCAGGAGATCAAAAGATTTTAAGATAGATGAGCATGCCAGCTGCTGTCTCAGGAAATACTGTCCCTTTGTTACAATAGCTTAACATTTCCATTTTAAGAAAGCTGTTATGTATCAATGTATGATTTGTGTCTTTGTCATAAAAACTGCAGATACCTGAACATAGTCAGACTTACTGGGAAAGCTCCATCTCCCCTGCAGTAATGTTACCCAGGTGTTAGTTGAATACAGGAAAAACATAAATAAACTGCAGCAAGATTGGCCAGGAGCTGGAACAGTTTCCCTGTGAAAAGAGACTGAGGGAGTTGGGCTTGTTGAGCCTCGAGAGAGATGGCTCTGGGGGGTTCTTAATGCTGTCCTCAACTATTTAGTGGAAGGAAATAAAAGACAAGAGAGATGGACTCTTAGAGGAAAAATGAGAGGTAATGGACAAGAGATGGAAGATGGCAGATTCTGGGTCAGTACCAGGAAAAAAAACCTCGCCAGGAGTGTCATCAAATACTCTTTGTAATGAGTAATGTAATGAGTTTCCAAAGAGGCTGAGGGATCTTCATCCTTTGATATATTCAAAGCTCAATTGGAGAAGTCCATGAGCAGCCGGCACTAAGGGAACCTGCTCTAAGCAAAAGAGTTTAAATTGCTAAAGGTCCTTGTGACCTGCATAATTCTGTGATTGCAATCTGTGGGTTACAATACAAACAGGATCAATTGTGTAGTGTGTTTACCTTGGCTGGCTGCTGGACCCCCAGCCTTCTGCTCTCTTTCTTCCTTCTCAACACAACAGGGGCAAAAAATAAAAAAGAAGAGCTCATGGAATGAGGTAAGAATCTAAACATTCTTTGCTTCCCATTGGCAGGCAGATGTCCATCCATTCTTTGGGCCTCTATACCTCTGCAGTTGCTTGGAACCAAAGAGCATAACCACAACTGTACCCACATTTGCCTTCTTGCCCTCAGCAGCTGATTGCAATGTCATATGGTATGGAATGAGTCAATTTGGGTCAGCTGTCCTGGCTGCGTCCCCTCGGCCTCTTGCTCACCCCCAGCCTACTGGCCTTTGGAGGGGAGGGAAAGACTTGATGCAGTGCAAGCGCTGCTCAGAAAAAGTCAAAACATCGGTGTGTTCTCAACACTATTTTAGCTACAAATGCAAAGTACAGCACAATATGGGATATTATGAGGAAATTTAACTCCATCTTAGCCAGAGACAGTACACTAGAATATAGCTGCACAGGATACAGGCTTGTTGCTTGAAAGGGATGTCCGCAGGGATGCAGGGATGGATCGAAGAATACAGTTTGTCCTGAACTGTGACAATAATGTTGTTCAGATAGTTCTACTTATTTCTATTTCAATACAATTGATCTGACATTAATGCACAGTTGAAGCTGACCTTAGTATGTACATGCATGAGAAGACAATTAAATACTGTGCTCTGGAAGTGCTAAGCAATGACTAAAATTTAACTGAAAGAACTCAGGTATGCCAAGGATAAATTGCATAGGAAAAAAGTCAAGAACTAACTGATTTTTTTTTCACATTTTAGTATTGATTGGACTGCTTGAGTGGTGAAAATTGCAGAAGAGCAAATCCAATTAGCAATTTTTAAAATAAGCAAATAGGCTTTGGTGGCCAAAGCTTTGTCTCATTCTTTTTTCCTTCAAGGCCAGCTTCCCAGCTTTAATGCCTAATCCCCAAATGTGCTGCTGAGTACATTTAATGAAAATACAGAAGATCTACCTACCAACAGCTTCTGAATTTTCTGCAGCACAATGGGTGTTGTTTATCTTAATCAAAGTCAGTCTTCTCAGCTTTAAGGTGCACCTCCCTATCTCTGTTCTTCTGCCTTCTGATAGTTTAGTATTCACAGATGTGTGTGCCTATGCAGCCAGGAACAGAAGATTTGTTCAAACAGAAAAAAACAACCCTGGCACCTGAACGAGAGAACTGGTTCAGATGGGTTGTCTAGCAGATCACACACTAGGGGTCTCTGATTATACATCAGATTTCTCCACAATATTTCCCAAGGAACAGAGGCAGAAAGTAAAAAAAAAAAACCCCAGCCACCACAAACTGATATTTTTGAGGGGCATTTTCACTATCTTTCCTAAGGACAGTTGAGCCAATATCTGGTGAAGAATGAACTCTGACTTGCTGAATACAGATTAGCTCTTAATGAACATGGTATGGAGTGTGAGGGATCTATAGAGAGTCTGCAGAAGAAACAATGGTTAAAGAAACAACAATTAAAGAAAAGGAAAAGACATTAAGATCTATAGAAGTGAATTCTCTCTGTTACAGGGCAGAGAGATGAAAAAAACTGTTTGTTGTTCTACTATCCAGGTGGAAGACAATTTCCACTTTTCATTATTCAGATGGGTAAAATCCAGACAAAGTTTATTTATGAGTAGTTCAAACTAATTTGTTTTGCTGCCAAATTTTTTTAGCTTAAACTAGCCCTTCTCTCTCCCTCTAATCTATTACTCTGATGATTTTACAGACTGATTTCTATATTTCATTTCCTACATGAAATGAATGTATTTTCTTCTCAAGTGTCCTTTCCAATACAAGGTCTCCATTGTTGCCCCTTTCTAACAGAATTTCTCTGCACACATTCCAGTCTAAATTAATCTTAAAATGGATGAATAAAACTGTGTCATGTATATGAGTCACCACCAATGGTTTAAACAATGGTAATGATTTCAAGATGAAATCAGACTAGCACTGAGAAGCTTTTCAAGGTATTTAATTCAGGTGGCTGAGTAAAAAAACGCGTTATCTAATTATGGCAGAATTAATTTTTGGCCTTTCTTGAGTCAAATGTCTTGGATGAACTTGCAGTGTAAAATTAAAAGAAAAAATTTATTTTGACACTAGGAGTTTCTCTACTGAAATATTTCAAGTTACAAGGTGAAAATAAGCATCCAAAACCTATCTTTATATCTAGAGTTTCAGTAGTAACACTATTTGGATCAAGGAAAGAAGAAGGTGAGGATTAGTAGATAAAATGTTTTTATTGTGTTAGAAAATGTTTCTGTATAAAAAAATATTTCGCCATGCTTTGCATTATGTGAACAAAAAGAACTCACATAGGATGTGTACATTTGTGTCAGGTTACTAAAAAATGAGTAAATGAAGGACCCAGAAGTGTTGGTTGGCATCTGGCTGATCATGAGCCAGTGTATGCCCAGGTGGCCAATGGCATCCTGGCCTGTATTGGTAACAGAGCGGCCAGCAGGACCAGGGCAGTGATTGCCCCTCTGTACTCAGCAGTGGTGAGTCCATACCTCAAGTGCTGTGTCCAGGTCTGGGCCTTTCACTATTATAAAAACATTGAAGGGCTGGAGATTTTCCAGAGAAAGGCAAAGGAGCTGGTGAAGGGTCTGGAGCACCAGACTTGTGAGGAGCAGCTGAGGGAGCTGGTGTTGTTTAACTTGTTTAGCCATGGCAGGGTGTTAGAACTAGATGATCTTTAAGGTCCCTTCCATTCCAAATAATTTTATGCTTTTATATTATTATGAATCATTTATGTCAAAATTTGTTTTTCCATATAGGACCATTGTTGGAGTCCAGGGAAGCCTGAAAGCTTCTCCTGCTCCTCTGGTGGTTTCTTTATATCCCCAGAGCTCCTCAAAAGTGGCCTAGCCAGCGACATAGGCTTTTGGAGAAGCTCCCTCCACTTTTGGGAAAACCTGAATGCACCAGAGAGGTGAAGAGATTTTTGTTTAGTGTACCACAGAGAGTTTAGTTGTAGTTTTAGAATCTTGCTCTATGTATTACATAGGGACAAGATGGAGATTTTTAGGTGTGGTTTTTCCTTCTTTCTTCTTCTCCTCTCTCCTCATTCTCTTCCTCCCTTCTCTGACACCAGTTCCTGTGGTGTGTTGGTTGGTGGAAAAAAGTTAGCATTGAAAAGACATATCAATAAGATGAGGGTTTACTGGTGTTGAAAAGAAAATAAGATACGTATTGTTTCTTGAATGGTTGTTAGTAAGATATAAAAGTAGCTGCTGATCTGCAGCCATTGCCTTTTTTGCCCTGGTGTCCTCGGGGGATGCTGTCTCTCCCTCCGAGGTTTTGATAAGACAAATAAAAACAACTCTGAAACAGCTGAAGAAGATCTCTTGCTGCATTTTTTTCCGACATGGCGAACCAAAGGAAGAAAAGCCCCAGGGCAGAGGACAGGGGTTGGAACCCCCAGTTCCAATCCCAACGGGGGCCCAGGCCCTCGACAGACCATTATGGATCTTAATGCCATGGAACTCAGATTTTTATGTGTTTCTTTCCAGAGTTTGCAGAAAGAGATGATCAAGAAAAGAAACAATAATTTGCTTAATAAAGACTCATCCATGGTCTGTATCTTAGTTTGAAAAGACAGGTGTCTGCTAAGGAAGGCAGAAACCTCCCTTGGAATAGAAGATGTAACCCCCTTCCCTCCAAATTATTATAATTTCTAAATTAAGGGCTTTCAGGCACAGATATGAGGGGTAGGAATAACAGTTCTTTACTAGATATATATATGTATATAAAACCAGGCAAACAAACAGCAGTAACCCTGGCAGTGACACCAAACAGAGCAGGCCCCAGTGCAGCCTCTCTCGGCTCTCAGGCAGCGATGTTCCCCCGCTCCTGCAGGGGGCGCTAGGAGCCAGCTCGGCCCTCACGCGGTAATGGCGGCCGAGAAGTGCTGCACAAAGCCCTGGGGCAGAGAGGCAGGGCCCTCGGGAACAGGAGGCTGGAGCAGGAGAGTTGGACCCAAATCCCGGGCTGTAGATGAGATGTATCAAAACTCCAGAGCTGCAGCAGGGTCTCAGGACCTCTCGGCAGGCAGGGCGCCGGAGCTACAGTGTAGCAAAAAGCTTGCAGCCAAGGCAGAAAAAAGCCGGAACCGAAGCAGAAGCGAAGGCTGCGGCAGAAATGGCAGAAGCGGCAGAAAACAGCAGAGGACTGGCAGAAACAGCAGAGGAGCGGTGGGGCAGAGCAGCCTCTCTCTCCTCAAGATGCCAGTGAACTGCAGCCAGGCTGTATCTCGCTCCGCTTTGCCAGTTCCAATCCCGCCCAATTCTAGTTTCTGCTCAATGAGAAAAGCTCCAGGCAAAAAAGAGCTAGCCAGACCCTCCCCTGTGGCCAGGTCCCTCTGTTTCTCTTAAATACCCAGCTATTTGTTCCTTAGCAACCAAACATGGGGGAAAATTCCTTTAAAAGGGGAGAGAGAAAAGAAAGAATGGGGAACTTCTAAAACCCCAACCGTCTGCTACTGTTACTTTGGGATGTCAGGAAAACTCCTGAAAAATAGAAGTAAAAAAAAAAAAAAAGCAGAGAAATTAATTTAATATGATGATTTAATGATGAATGCCTCAATTTTCTATATTAAATAGTTGCAATCACCACTTCTTACATTAAAATATTACATGAATGGCATTAGGAATGGATTGTCAATCCAAGCAGTCGTTGCAAATCAAACTTTTTCTAAGCCTCCTACTTAGTAAAATCATGCAGATCTAGTCCAAATAGCAAATAAAATAAAAAACCCAGCAGAGATAATTTAAACTCTGATACTGTAAATTTCTGAAAACTTCCTCGTAAGGGAAGTTATTAAACAACATGCCTAAAAAGAGCTGTTTCCATCTCACTCACTGTCATGTTGTACAGTTTTAGGGCCTAGATGATGATGTGTTGGCATTTCAGTTTTGGTGAGGAGATGAGTTATTCGAAGCTGATGTTTATTTGGAGGACTTCTGACTAGTCAAATATGAACACTTTGATATAGAAACTGAGTTATTTTTACCTTGACTTTTCCTCTAGCATTCCTCTTGATATTAATGGAAACTTGGGTCAAAGCTCTAAACATAGATGAAGCATAATTGCATGCAATTCTCATGATTTGACAGACCTATTGCTACACCATTAGAAAATACCATTATCCCAAATATCTTCCAGCAATTTTCCCTGTGTTCTTTCAGTGTTACTAATTTGTGATTTTCAGTATGGCTTGTTTTAGTAATATTGACAAGTGGCATATAACTACTCAATCAAGCATATCAGGTCCTGTAATTTGCCCTAATTCAGGCATCAATGAAAGGTGTGAAGCTTTTACATTTGCTCTACTGAAACTAATGTCCATCAGAAAGCAAATTGATTTTTGGTTTCAATACAAATCAAAATATAATCACATGAAAAAATGTTGTCAACCCTGCTAAATTGGTAATGAATGAACAAAGTAAAGTGGGTGCTGAATAACTGCCTCACATTTTCCCTTTCACTGGTGTATAATTTCTAGCCATTCAAAGTAATTTTCTAAAAGACAAAAAGCCTCAGTCATTTTTTGTATGTCTACTTTGTTGAATACTTTAGACATATCTTTAGCTCATATTCTATATTATGATACTTGGTATAAGTAAAATGGATTCTCTGCTATAAGTGTTTCTGATCTGGCAAATAGCCAAATGAAAGAGAAAAAATGTAAAGTGTGGAGGAGAGAACTTATCTCTGCCAAACTGTTTATCCCAAATGTGACTTCAGCTTCCATTTTCTGACAGATACATAGGTGGTTTGCCGAGAAACAACTTATAACAGCCTTGAAAAATCAAGTAAGAAAGCGTGATGATTATGTCTATATTTCCTCTGTTTAAGGAAGCTGTAATTCCCCTAACAACACTGATTAAGAGACAAGTCTGCTTTTGTTCTTTTTGTATTGTTAGGGATCTAAGTAATCTTAAACAGTTCTACAACAATTATAGTATAAACACTGAAAAATATCTGGTATTGCTTTTAGTTAATGTTTTGACTTATCTGAAATTCTGGAAGTAATACAAATAGAATAGGGTCAATCAGTTAATTCTTGATATAATCTCTCTAACATTTTCAGCACATTAATCTTTTGGGTGTATTTTCTATGTCTTGATCTATGCCTGGAGATCTATATTTCTTCTAACAGCCTTATGAGCAAGTTGTTAATACCATATAAACACTTATTTTATAAAACTGTGTCTTGGTTTAGGAATTGTATTAATGCTCCCACTAAAATGAAAAAGCACAAGCTGCTCCTGCCCCCAGCCCCTTCCAGTGAGAGACAAAAGGTAGAGATCTTGAATAGAGATAAGAAGAATTATAGCAATGTGGTAAGAAAACCAACAGTGACAGCAACAATATTAAGAAAAAAAGTATACAAAAAGAGAGTGATTTATATCTGAAAAATGCTCACCGACTGACCAACCTGACCTGGCACTGCCTGGCCCTCTGTCACACAGAACAAAATGGCCTCTGGACCCTCTGCACGAGTGCCAAGCCCAAGACAATAAAAACCAATTGACCAGACAATTGGTTGAAGACTAGACAAACCCTCTGGTCGAGACTCTGGTGGAGTTAACCCCCTGCTCTGTTTGCCACTCACTTGCCCTGAAAAGGACAAGATGTGCCACCTTTTTCCTCCACCTGAAGCCATGCCCACCTTCTCAGAATTGAGAACCCCTTACTCCCAGCCCCAGCGACGGTGTCAGTGGTGTAGAACAACCTAGACATGCTCCAATGGCTCTAGGCTCCACCCCCTCACGTCATTGGCTGAAATTAGGATGAACTATAAACCAAATAATTGCAACAAACAATATGCAGTTCCTCCAGAGCACTGTTCATTTATGCAGAAATGAAACTATTAAGATAATTTTATTGAGTCTGCCCTGTCCAAGATTTTCCCAAGAAATCTCTACACTGAATCAGTATCTTCATGGTCTTCATGTATATTGGCCATACTGTGATATTTTTAATGCAACTTCCCATTGATTTCTAGGAAAGGAAACTTAGGAACAGTGTGTGTTGCCTAACAAATGTTAGAATCCTTAAAAGATTCACCAGTTGTAGAATATCCATCTTTATGTGGTATTCATAAGACATCAAAATCTAGTAGTGGTACATCAAGATAAAGCATGGCTAAGAAAGGTCTGGTCCTGGTCCCTGTTTGAATTGTATTTATGATATTCTTCTCCTTGACTTGTACAAATCTAGTTGATTTTCAGATGAAAAATTTCTATCCAATTAATAAAAGTTACATGATTTAACTGTGATCAAATATAGATCTATATTCACACTCTGATTAATTTAAAACTCAGTTTGCATCTTCAGCTCAGCTAGTTCTGTCTCTGAGACTCAGGTAGGCTCCTGAAATGTTTCCTTTTCATTTTAGAGATCTTAAACTCAATAATGCTAAAACTGAAACAGGGTTTATCCCCATCTCTTTCCTCCATTCTTAGTTGCAACATAATTGAGAAGCACCTCAAATTACACATAAACCTGCTGAAAACATTTTGCAAGATGTCTTTACTCATGCTACACTACACGTTGTTTGTTGTTGTATTCTCCTAAGTCATGTGGAAAAGCTGGCTTTACAAAAAATCCCAAGACAAGGACCTGGACCTTATTTGTCTCAGTTCTTGCATAAATGATGTAAAATCAAACTTTTCAGTGTAGGATGGACAGAGCCATCCCTACATAAGACTTTGGAAATTAAGGCAAAAAAGACTTCACATTGTCTTTGGAGGCATAGCTGCAGTTGGAGTAAGGATGCTTAATCTGGATCATAAGTGGATGAAGATACTTGGTTCATAAATTTGGGCATATTTACAGTAGTTGGGATGCACTTAAAATTTCTAGTTAGTTGACTGGCATTGGTCTACCACTCAGGGTGCAAACAACTTTTAGATTCCCCTTTGGAGACTGGATACATACAAGGGTATATATGTGAAGTCTTTCACAAGCAGACAGGAACTTTCCACATATCAGCTCTCTGAGACACACAGCTATCATCCAAATCTTAGCCAGAAGCTCTGCAGTCCCACTGGGAAGGTACATGGTAGAGCCAGTTCAACTCTGTCTGACTTGAATGTCCCTGACTCTAGTGGGATCTAGTCCTTAGGCTGTGTGAAGTTGAAATCTTCTTGTCCTCACAGATGTTTTCTGTAATTCAGGGGTAGTAGATATTGTGTTTCCTTTTGGAGGTCATGTACACCCCGAGTAAGATCCAGGGACTCCACGGAGATTTAAGGAAGGGACAGTCTCTCCCACAGCACCCATTGCTCCTTTTTTCATGCTGCTGTAAGCAGAAATGCTAAGTCCCATCTCTGACCCATTTACCTCTCCATTTTCCTGTGATAGGACTTGTCTGGCTTTGGGTTAATTCCAATTTCTTCCTGTAGTGGCATCATATTCAATTCTTCCTGAATTTTTCATGGGTAGAAAGTCATCTATGAATGCAAATAAAATCAGTAAATGCAGTTTAGTTTTGACCTAAAATCCAGTCATGATCTCCTCATTTCAGAAGCTCATTACTGTGGACTAGTTGTCTATTGTGACAACATTTCTTTAGCTTGCATTGGAAAGGTCAAGAATTATGTGTGCCTGTCAAATCTGAACTGGAGGAAGCTATTTGTGCTGGTTTTTGTATGCTTCCTAGCTCTAAAGGTAGTGGGAAGAGACCTGCTGTTTTCTTATGAACTTTGACAATGGGCTTCTCTCCATCTCTGTTCAAATTGTTTAAGCCTGATATTTTCCTTAAATTCATGGTTAAGTGTTCTGTGTATGTTTTTGCATGTAGATTTAATTTGTGGCTTTTTAACCTCCTTGATCCCCACTGTAAAAGTGTGTGAAACAGAAACAACTCAATTTTTGTATTTCAAGTGGATCCTTTAAAGTTTATTTAATTCATCAAGACCTCTAAGGCCCTCAGGGGAACAGAAAATAAAAAGTGATGCATAAAGTAATTAAGATTTTTTAGCTGAACAAAAGAACTAAAAAAGCAGTATTATTATTAGAATGCTGGAAGTGGGAAAAAAAAGGAGAAAGTGCTGTAAAGAAGGCTCTTCAAAGAGCTGAAAGATTGTCAAACAAGATCATCATTTGGGGTTTTAGAAGGGTGGGTTCCTATGGGAATGTGAATATAGAAATCTCAGTCTACATCAGTAGAAAAGTAAATCCAGTAGTAAACCCAACCACATTAGGGTGCTTGGGAATTTTGAAGTGAATGGTGCATCAAACCAGTCTTACAAAATGGAATGGAAAGTGATGTGGAAAGAAAACACAGCAAAATGCCAATGGTATGGTCTCTCAAGCAACTAACAGGACATTTTATATACTGTAGACAAAAGCACAGACCTCTGAAAGCAAAATCCTCTCTTAAGTCCAGAAACGCCAGTATTGTAAATTTACCTCAACATCTACGGCAGTTAACTAAATTACTACTGTGACATTATTCACAGAGTCAGAAATATCTCATCCATTCCTTCAAGTGAGAAACATTCACTCTCAAATACGACCTTCTCCTTGCTTCTCTGCTTTTTAATTAATATTTCTTGAGCTATTTCCCTGGTTCTAATAATACTCTGCAATACTCTTGTGTGATTCTAGAATAGGTTTCACCAGCAGTGATCAGACTGAGGTTTTAGAGATGCTAAACAATGTGGGCAAAAGTGTGCTCCCAATTTACATACTGGAATTTTAGCATAACATAATGGGGAGGAATCATTTAAATACTGTTGAGTGCTGATGGAAAAGGGAGAACGTACTCTGTAGTACACAAATGCTGATTTAATCCTGAAAATATGATAAACTGTCCCATGCCACCTTCTGACACTGTATTTGTTTGCATTCTCTGATAATGATCACCACTGAAGAAGGTGATGTTGGCACGATGGATTGAGATGAGAACGGTGAGGTATATTGCAAACTGTTTCATAGAAGGCTGGTGACTGAAATATTATCAAGGTGAATTGTTGTATGCTAATCTTCTCCTGTAGTTGAGTCTTCCCTCAAAATCCAGGCCTGTGTCCTTGCTGACATGGGCTGCGGTGAGGAATCTCTTTCTAAATCACATTAATTTAATTGGACTGAAAACATAGTTTGTCTGGGAGATGGGGACAGGGGAAATTAGTGCCTAAGTCAGGGACAGGCTGGAGTTGTATCTTGGTCCAACAGTTTAGATGTGCCTGACAGCCTGTCAGCTGCTGCCACAGAGAAAGAAGGAGGTGTTGAGGGGAAGTTGGGTAACAAAGAGGATGAGGAGATTAGCTCCTATATCTGAAAGATTACATCAGTGATAGGTGCTGAGAAACTTTACATCTCTACCCAAACTGAATTGTTTTATTCCTGAGCTGAAAGTAGAACACTGTATTTAGTGGTATAGTGATCCTTGGGTGTTTTGTTTTTTTGGTTTTTTTTTTTTTTTTTGAGATATTCAAAGAATTGCAAGTATTCCTAATGTGAGAACTCTGTCACATTTGACACAGAGTTTTGAGCACAGGCCCTTTCTCTAGGCTAGGTATTGATATAGGAGTATATGGGACTGTAGTGTCAAGTACAATGCTGATTGCTCAGGCTGCAGTTAATCTTTAAGAACATCAGCTTATTTGGGACCAAAAAGCAATAGGCTTCCTCTAAAATTCTCTGTGCCTGATTTTTATTTTTTACCCCAGACTGAACATTTCTCTCCCTCTGCAGCTGGAATTTTAATGGTTTGTTCTCTTCCTGTAACAGCTGCTAAGAAGCTTTGCTCTTCCCCTAGCTGCTCTATTACAGCTACAAAGCACCAAATGCAGTTAATTTTTTTATCCCTGAATACCTAGTTTTTATCTACTTTAAGTTACCTTGGCTTCTTAGGAAATGAATGGAGCATTAATGTGGTTTAAAAATGTTGGTGGCTTTCTCAGATTGACAAGCACTGACATACTGGCATGTTGAAGCTTTGCTTGTAGATGATGCTGAAGTGCAGTGAGGGCAGGCCAGCATTCATCCTTGGCATGCTAGATCTGCGCAAGGAAAGCAAGGTTCCTTGTACATGTGTTTTGCAATACTGTAGGGAAAGCTGGCTCTAACAGATGAGGAAGAAGATCTATTGATGTTTCAATACTGTAAGCTCTAAGTGCCTTTCAGAGCCACCACCTGCACAATTCCTCAGGTTGAGCATTATCTCCCCTTGCCCAAAGCAGAATAGTTTCTCCTCATGGAAGGCCAGCAATGTGTCCTTTCCAGGCACCCCTGATCAAATTCAAATTCTGGGATCTAGTCCAGGGATTCATGGTGGGATTTGGAGGTTGGCCAGCACACACATTGTGCTGTGCATTTCCTTATCTAAAGAGGCAGCTAGCAAATGTTTTAAGAAAAAGCCCCTTTTTTCTCTGTTCATTTGATATTTTGAGTTGCACTGCTCCTGTGTCTCTAAAGCTGATTGGAAGGCCTGAGAAAGAACCATGAATAAGTCAGTCAGCAATCTGTGTCCTAAATATTGACTTTGGCTGCTATTAGGAGTATTTAGATTCAGGAGCAAGTGCTCTCATTGGCTGCCAAAGGACGGGATTACTTATTAGAAAAATAGGTCTGACAATCTGCCTGATGAAGAAAATACATCTGGCCCACCTTATGTGTGTGGCCATCTTGGAAAACAAATAATCAAGGCCAGTGAAATGGAAAAGATGCTCAATATTGATATTCACTAGCTGATTACAAGTGGTAATACTCTAAATATGCTCAAAATACTCCAAGTATACTCCAAATACTCCAAATATGCTCAAAAATGAGGATCTGCATGTACTCCATGACCCCTGATTGGAAATGGCAGATAAACACTTAGTTTGCTGGCAGTTTAAGGATGGTACAGAGCAATGACTGCTCTTCAGATGCTAAGGAAAAACTAGGTTAAAATAAAAACATAATTTCACCATTACCAAATAGACATTATTGATATTCTTCTACAACTTTGTTTTGTATTCAGGTAAACAGATGATTTTTAAAAAATGTGTTTCGATATTTGTTTATGTTCTATCTCCTTCTACATTTTAGTACCTAATAATTTCCTATTTCCTCATTTTTTGTTTTAGGGAGCCTAACCATCTTTTAGAGAAGAATTTAGGGTGCAGTAGTGCAGAAGTTACAGGAGATTTTGCCTGCCTTATATTGTTTAATTAACCAGAGGTTACGTAAAAACAGTTTTCAAGAATGAGTAAACACTTTCCCATGAAATCAAGGTCTTTTGGCCACCTAAGGTTTGAACAGCTAAAGCTAAGAATTCTCAAAATCTCTAGTGTTTTTTGAGCAAGTCATATTCTCTTCTTAACTTTCTAATGTCTTTCCTCTTTAATTTCCTGTTGCATCTCTCTGTTCTCCTCCCTTTCTTCCATGTGCTTCTTCTTTCCATATCCTACAGGATTCCTCTCCAGTTCTCATCATACCTTTCTTTGCAAACTAATTATCTATGTACTATTAGGAAGCCTGCATCAGATTTCTCAGAAATCTGACTTAATGATCTCAAAAATGTGTCAGCAACACATGCTATTTTAAAAAGTTTAATGATGGAGTATCACCACCACCTATGTTAAGTCTGCTGGTAAAGCCTGAACTCACCCTAGGTTAATAGTAGGTAATCCCAGGTATCCCAGTCCCTGGGAGAAACAGGACTAGGACCCTAGAGCAAGGGAACTCATAGCAGTGCTTATTCTACACTGTTCAGGAAATGAGGCATGCAGGAAGAGACACATACGTAGAGTGAATAAGAAATACACCTGTGCTTGGAAGTAATCCTGCATTTTGGTTAGCCCTGAGGAGGTCAGGCAGGTAGACTATATGATAATTTTGGGTCTCTTCTGACTGAAAATATATTATTTTCTATTCTGTGCTGTGCTCTGCAGAGTTTTGAGGTCAGCTGGTTGTTCAGGCCAAAGGAATCCTTGGCAGTTTTGTAGGAGTAACTCTTGTAGAAAGTGCACCTTTTAATCCCAGTTGTTAAACAGGTGGATGGGATCTTGCTATCAGTGCAGCAAAGCCACTCAATAGTGAAATGGAGCCGTGCTCCTTCTTTCTCAAACAGCTTCACATAATTCTTAGAAGCATATCTCAGAATGAAAGCACGTCATCAAAAGAAAATGAAGTAATCAGCAATACACATGGACTATCCTGACCATCAAATGTGAATGTCAAAATACCATACTGTGTGTTCTTTCAGCTTCCTAAGAACCTGTTTCATTTATGGTACTCACATCTTTAAAATTCCAACATGCATGTGAGCCCCAGGCAAGGAATCCACTTTTCCTTGGAGAGGACTGCAGATTGGTAAGAGCAGACAGTGCCTATTTGTGATGCAGGTGCTTTTGTAGACCATTTGTAGGCAAAGAAAAATATTTTGTTCCTCAGAAACTGCCTTTTCAAGATTTCTTCAAGAAGTATGTCCAAAGATTGCAAATAAGATTTTAGCAAATGTAAAATTATGGTTAAAGCTAAATTGTATCCAGCGTTTATAGAGTAAGGTGGAGTTACGCTTATTTTCCTCCAGGAAACATCCTCTTTTCACAACTACAAGCTGAATCTTTTCTGTTGACTTCTACCAATTACATTGAGCAGGGACTGCTGTGGTTTACTTGCTTGGCTCCTTCAGACACCATTTGGAAGTTAACAGATATATGATTAAGGATGGTCATGAATTCTGCAAACCTGCCTCTGTGTAAGGTTTCCTTTGACCTTTTTGTCCATTATTTCTATGGGTTGATATTATTTCTTCCGTCCTCATTGACATCATCATCTTTGGTTTGGCTCTTTTTTTTTCACTTTAATGACCTTTTATATGGATCAGAATACTGTGGGTAAAGTGCCAAAGAAACAGCAATTTCTGAAACATCAAAGCATATTCCATGCTTCTCCAGTGTAAAGTCAGCAAAATTTTTGTCATAATACAATCCTCCTATTTTATAAATAGGTTCCTTTGAATCCTTTGTTATCATTTAACATGCTTGCAGAATTTCTTCTTATCCACATAACTGTTTTCATCCAGATATAATTTGCTTTCCATTTTGTAGTTGCTTTTATTAGAATACTGTAGCTGAATTTTGATCCTCAGGCAACATTCTCAAGTCTGCAGTATCACTTTTATGGCTTTTTAAAACAAGAGGTCTCTGTATTTTATTTTATATTGTTATTTGGGGTGTTTGTGAAACACCTGTAAGTCTTGTGTAAGACTCAGAAGTTTGTTGTTACTGTTATGAAGGATAAACTTTGGATTCAGAGGGAAATGTAACCAAAACCAAATGAGTGGTATTCTTGACCTAGTTATAAACTTTCGTCTTGGGAAGCTCATTAAACTACTCACATGCTTGAAGTTAAATGTGAGCTTAGCTTTTTTTAAAGTCAAGGCTAAAATGCATAATTAACCACAATAGAAAACAACAAAATAAGAGCACTACATGTGTATCATGTAGAATAGTATACAAAATAATAGTAATAAAAAAAGTGTTTGATATCAACAATAAGAAGAATTCTTGTGTCTGAAATCAAATATCCAAGTGTCCTAACGCTTTCATATTTATCTGTGGAGATGTTCTTACATCACGTTCTTACAACTATCTTATTGATATTTGCATATCAATAGTTTGTGTTTACCAAGACAAACACATTAATCAGTCATCATTTTCTTACCAAAGGCTGCTGATTTGGAGAATTGAAAAATAAATTTTATGTTTCATTTTTCAGGGCCTTACAGAGCATATACTGTATCTCTCAAAAGACACCGCTCGTAAAACATAGCAATAGGCATTCCAAAGATCACCACAAAATGGTCAACACTAATGCAGTAATATATAAAAGGAACATCGTTATTGTTTGTGAAGGAAACAAAGACCTGATAGCATTCAGGTTTAGACAGAGTCTTGGTACCAAATGCAAATCAACTCCTCATATGGTAAGGTTGTTTTAATTAAAAATTAATAGGAAGCAAGAGGACTCTTGTGGAGCCCACTAAAATTAGGCTTTCTAGGTGATTTTGTCTATTGTTTTGTATACTAATAATTTCAGAAAATAGTGTACAACATCTCAGTGAAGCAGCTTCCAATAGTCCTGAAGATAGCTGGAATGCTGCTGTTAATCTCAAGGAGAATCGGGATTTAGACCAAGGTGCTTGAAGGAAAACATCAACAAAACCTCCTAAACTGATCTGTATGCTTTTGTTTATTCTGCATTTTTTGTTGCTTGTAGTTGTTTGGTTATGAAAGGAACTGCAAAGTTGTAATCACGTGTCTCTGGAGATTTTGTCATTGTCGTTTTTTTCTCTGTTAAATCACCACTAAATTCAAATATACTAACCATTTAAAAGAGAGCACACTAAGCTTTAATTCTGCAATGTCCAGGGCACACTAAGCTTTAACCCTGGAATGCCTAGGGCACTCTTTCTACAGCTGACGGAAAAGAATGCCTCTGTAAGCCATTGTTCTGTCCCACCAGGGTGCCTGCAGTGAGTATGCTGATTGTTACATTCAAAATGGTGACAGAAGACAGCAGGTGGTAAGCTTAGTTGTAAGATGGTTTCCTGGAAAAAGGAAAATTATTTAAAAAATCCATCTACTTCAGTGAGTAGTGATGGCGGGTATACATAAGGTATATCACAGAATATCCAAGATTGTCTAGTCAAACCTTTGACTGAGTAAGACTGTGCCCACTAAACCACATTGCGGAGAGCCACATCTACTTCTTTTTGGCATACTTCCAGGGATGGTGACTCCACCACTTGTCTGGCGAGTCTGTTCTAATGCCTGGACATTTTTTCAGTGAAGAAATCTTTCCCAATATGCAAACTGAACCTCCCTTTGTCTTCCCTTGTCCTGTTGCTAGTTGTCTGGGAGAAGAGGCTGATCACCACCTCACAAGAACCTCCTTGTAGATAGTTGTGGAGCATGATAGTGTCTTGCCTGAGACTTCTGTTCTCCAAACTAAACAATTCCCGTTGCCTCAGCCACTCAATATAAAACTTGTGCTTTCCAGCCACTCTTCCCCAAGCCTGTAGCTCTGCATGGAGTTGTTGTGACAGAGGGGCAGGATCCAGTACTTGATCCTCATACAGTTGGCCTCACCACACTGATGCAGCATATCCAGATCCCTCTGCAGATCCTTCTCACCCTCCAGCAGATCAACACTCCCATCCAACCTAGTGTTGTCTGTACTCAATCTCCTCATCCAGATCATTGACAAGATATTAAACAGGAGTGACCCCAACACTGAATCCTGGGGAACACCACTGGTAACTTACCACCAATTGGATTTAACTCCATTCACCACTGCTCTCTATCTCAGATGGTCTCAGCCATCTATCCAGTGTTCAACTTGGCAAACTACACCTGTCTAAGACATGGGCTGCCAGCTTCTCCAAGAGCATTCTGTGAGAGACAGTGTCAAAGGCTTTACTGAAGTCAAGGTAGACAATGTCCACAGCCTTTCCCTAATCCACTAGGTACATCACCTTGTCATAAAAGGAGATCAGGTTTGTCAAGCAGGATGTGCTATCCATGAACCTGTGCTAGCTGGGCCTGATCCACTGGTTGTCCTACATGAGTCATAAGATGGCACTCAAGATAATCTGTTCTATAACCTTCCCCAGCACAGAGGTCGGGCTGACAGGCCTGTATTTCCCTGGATGCTCCTTCTGGTGCTTCTTGAAGATGGCCAACCTCCCTGGTTAACCAGGACTGCTGATAAACAATGGAGAGTGGCTTGGTGACTTCTTCCAACAGTTCTGTTGGTACTCTTGGTGGATCACATTTGGTCCCATAGACTTGTGAGAGTCTACGTGGCAGAGCAGGTCACTACCTACTTCCTCCTGATTACTGGGGGTTACTGTGCTCCCTGTCCCTGTCTACCAGCTCAGGGGTTTGCTGTAGAAGTCTGAGGCAAAGGCATTAAATACCTCAACCTTTTCCCTATTTTTGGTGGCAATGTTCTCCCCATATACAATAATGGGTGGAGATTCTCCTTGGCTCTCTTTTTGTTATTAATGTATTTGTAAAAACATTTTTTGTTTTCTTCTACAGTGCTGGCCAGATGGAGGTCTAGATGGGCTTTTGTCTTTCTAATTTTCTCTCTTCATGACCTAATGACATCCTTGTGCTCCTGAGTTGCCTGTCTCTCCTTCCAAAGGTGGTAAACCCTTTTCTCTGAGTTCCAGTGAAATCACCCTGTTAATTGAGGCCGATCTTCTTCCCCACTGCCTCATCTTATGTCACATTAGTATTATTTATTTAATTCCAACAAAATTTCTTTAGGTCTAGACTAATGCTGGTCACAAGCAAGTGCCTTCTTTCTGGCATGCTCTGGCATTAATTTAGTTTCATGTCCTGACTCTAGGTTCAAGAAAACCCCATATGCACACAATGGACTTTATCACTGGAGTGTATGTGATGTGTAAAGTCCTATGCAAAGTGGATGTGCTAGGAAGAAATGACTTGGCAAAGGGGCTTTAGTAGTGCCAGAACCACTTATTAGTGGATTTGACCTCATTAACCTTTCTAAGCAGGAGGAATATTTTAATTCTTATTAATAAATGAAGAATTAAGAGACAGAAAAAGCAAATGTTTTGATCAAAGCTGGGCAATAATCTTTGACAGAGGACTGGAACTGAAACCCTAACTTTCAAAGGCTTGGTTTTGTGCCAGTTTTACTTATAAGAGTAGTAGTTGGTACTAGGATGTGGCAAATCTCATGAATTACAACTTTTACTGAAAATGAGCTACATACCCTAGAAAGTCTTTGGTATAATCCAGTTGTTGGACATCATCATTCTTTTTGTTCTCCTGTTACGAGTCTTAAAGTTGACAATGCTACTGCTGGGGTATTTTTTTCATTTTCTCTTCTCTCTGCTTCAATACAGGACTTTGAGCTTATTTTTCATTCTGCCTAGTCTCTGCTCCAATTTCACCCTATTTTTCATTATTAATTTTACTTTCCATCATCCTATCTGTTCCCACAGGTGAAATGAATGAATACATAAAATAAAAGCTCCATAGCACTCAATTCTGAACCAATAACATCTCAGTGACTTTCGAATTATTACAGACAAAATGAAGATGCCTGTCCTTAGCTGTAATTCATTATTCTTCCCGACATTCAGTGCAAGATATTAAATGAGATCATTTAAATGAATCAACCTGCTTCCCTTTTGAATACAGTAAATCATTCCAGAATAAGAAGCAAGGACTAATACCAGTCACTAATCAACTAACAGCTCATTGATGCTTTCACTGATGTGAATTAGTAAAATAAATTCAAAAACCATCAGCCACTAAGTTTCAGGTAAAAGTCAATATCATTGCTAAGGGTGACACTAGTTGAAGAGAGCAGTACGTGACAGTACTTAACAGTACAAAAACGTATGTTTAGCATTTTGTCTATAACACATTGTGCTTTTTCACCTTTTGCTGATAATAAATTTTGCATCAGAACCTTCCCTTTTAATACAGGAGTTGTGGATGGAGTCATGGACTTCACTTGTACAAGAGAAGCTTTAGCAAGACACTTTATTGATATAGCAAAGTTTGATAGTAAATGTAACAGTGGTTTGACAAGATTTGATGGCAAGGTACACTAGATTATTTACTGCATAGAGAACAGAGTCAGGCAAAACTTATGGAAGCCACAAGCCTAGCTGAGCCATGAGGTTCAGAAAAGACTCTCTTGTGTCCTAAACCATCTCTCAGATAGGAGTACAGGTGTTGCTGGATCCACTCCTACTCAATGGTTTATATCTAAAGGATTATATACATGCCATCAACCCTTTATGGAATTTAGCTAAGATTTCAGAGTTAATGACTTATCATTTTATTTGCATGCCAGCAAGACATCTGGGTCACTGTTCCAGACAGGCTTTGGCTACCCCGTTGTCATCTGTCCCCCAAAGCCCAGAGTCAGCTGGATGCAGCCATCACAACCACCACGGTGGTTATGGCTTAAGCGGGGGCAGCAGCGAACTCCACCACAGCAGGCATTCAGAGGTCATTCACTTCTATATATCCTGAAAAGTCCAAAAGTAGTGGTAAACTTACTTCAGATACTAGGTAGTTAAGAGTAGATAACAGGGTTTAGAGTAGACCTTTGACTCATTCTGGATCTATATTTTAGTATTTTCCAAAGGTCATATTACAAATCGTATTCTCCAGAAACTGAAATGTCTGTGTTTCTTTTTGAAGTACTGTGGAGACACAGAAATGCTTAAATTTCACAGTACTTTAGATCAAGCTGCTTAGCAAGTCTCCTGTGAGAGTATTAATGATATTTGCAAATGAAGACTAAAATAGAAATATATATATATATACATATATAAATGCATTAAAAATAAATCTAGAGTATATTTCTGAATGACTGTACAGATTTTAACACTACTTTTTATAGTTATATTAATAAATTATACTTTATACATGCTTTAAGCATATTCAAATTTAGTAAATGTAGTAGCCATTGGCAGTTGGACGAGATGAATTTTCTAGGGCCTTTTCAGCTGCAATATTCTATTCTAAGATTTTTGAGGTGCAAATACCATGATCCATACGGAGGATGGCACATCCCATCTGTAAGGGCAGAATCACAGCCTGAAGTGCTGCAAACCACAGGAGATGGGAATATGGGACAGCTTGTACTAATTGGTCATAGCCATGTGATTGAAAAACTGTGCTGAGAACAGTGAGCCTGATGGTGAAGGGTTTGTGCTTAATGTCTAAGTTTTATACTTGTGAAGTGACGGCTACTTCTTTGCAATTGGTAGATGTCTGTCAGCATTTCTATGACAAACAAGAATTAGACTTGAGCAGCCTTAGGGTTTTATTTACTTCCTGAGTGAGGAAGGAAAAACACCCAAACAAACCCACAAATGAAAGTAAATGCAATTCCAATAATATGCACATTAACTCACGTGGTGCTGCTGTCATTTCCTCCAGGAAAGCTGTTGAACAGATCACAGAGCCTCTGTGTTTCCTCTGTTTTCTCCCATTTCTGAATGAAACGAAATTACTTTAAACCATATTTTTTGTAACTTCTGAATGGTAGTCCTAGGTATTCAGCTGTTCTCTTCACATCAATCTTTTCCACATATTCTTTCTCCAATGATGCCTTTCTTAGTAGCATTGAGAACTGCTATTTGAAACACTGAGAAAAAGACGTGAATTGTCTGGAATTTGATAGTCTTAAACCATGAAGTCCTGCAATCTTGAGTTAGTTTGGTCTTCAAGAAAGTTGGCGACCAGCATTTTGCAATAAAACCAGTGAAGACATGGTATTTACAGAGTTCCACATAATTAAACTCTAGAAATATCTCAAAACTGCCTTCCTGTTTAGTTTTATTGGCCAAAGAATACTTTTCTTTATGCCTGTATCAGAAAGATCCAAAGACAGGACCCCTAATTTCAAAAGATTATCAGTGTTGCTGCCATTTAGCTGACTAGCTACAGAGATTTTAGATTCTGGGTTGTGTGGGCAGCTGAAGACTTGGGCAGGTGGCATGCAAGGACTGACCCTGCTGCACAGCATGGAACCACTGGCAGAGCAAGAGCTGCTCTGCCATCAAGTTTTTGCGTCTCTGAATCAAGAGTTTTAAGAAGCAATTATCTGAAGTCTTTCTGATGGCTAAGTGAAACCAGTATGAAGCAGATCACCAAAACTTACAGAGCTGTTTATCTACTCTCAAGGTCCTGAAGGTGCAGAAGAAAGCCATGAGTTTTTCTATTTGTGTGAAATAAAACCTGAATGTTTTTAATTTAAATTTTATATTTTTAATTTCATGGGTTCTGTATCTTGCAATTTACAGTGTGTTGTGTCTTCCCTGGGGCAGAAGTGTTACTTTTTTCTCCCCATGCTGTTCTACATTTGAAGCTTCTAGAAATTACCTTTTTAATGGTATGGAAATATTCATTGAACACACAATGAACATATTAGGCATTTAAATATTGCACAATATCTACCATGTAAACTCACAGAAGTTATTGGACTAAGAAAATTATATTATGGATGAATTTTAGCCCATCATGCTATGTTTTACATTCTTTACTGTTAATTACTTTCAAAATTCAATGTTTTCTTCAATTCGACAAAAATCTTTATTAAAATAAAATTGCTATGCTTCCAATATTTGCTTTTGTCAGCACATTATAGATTTTTTTTTATTAAGGACATATTATTATCAGTTGAAAACCAACTTTTGTGCACAGTAACTCATTTTTATATAATTGTGGGGGCATACCCATATTAACATTATTGAATATTACAAATTAGTAACTGTTACCAGATATCCCATAAAAATATATTTAATGACCTTTCCATAGAGGAGAGAGATATTTTAGCTCATTGCATTTTAGAAGAAGTTGGTATATTCACTGTAGTTATGGTTTATAATACTTCCTGTTGCAAGTTTTAAAGTCTATCAGAATTCCCTGTGCACAATAGGGCTTTTACCATATGTCAGGAAAAAAACTGTATTTTGAAAACTCCCTAAACACCTACTTTTCAACAATGGTTATAAAGGTGATTTATGGACATATCTATTTTCAGTGTATGGAATTCATAGCCACAGGAAGTCATAGAATAAAATATCAGAGCTAGATTTGAAAAGTATCTGGCTCATTTTATGACTGGAGTAATGTTTGTGAGTGGAACATCCCTTAACATGGCAAGTCTGTGCAGGTACAAGTGCAAGATTCATTGCCTTGAAGGAGAGAGGAATTTTAAATCTGTCTTGTTCTTTGCTGAAGGTCACCCCATTTTTCAACACTCTTTCTGAGACGTGACTGTCAGAACTGAATAGAGTAATCCGCAGATTCATTTTTAGTACTTGTTAGTGCTCTTCTCTGGGTTTATTCCAGATCCAAGCTCCCCAATTTAGTCATGCTTTGACTGTGTTAGCCTTCATTGCCAGCATATCATGCTGAGAGGGTATGTTCCATGTTCCCTCTCTTTAGCAAAGCCATTTTTTGAGAAATGGCTATGTATAACAAAATTGCTGTAATGATTTTACTTCCTAATATGTAAATATACATTTATCATCTTAGCTTCATATAAGCAACTTATTATTATGGTCTAGTCAATGATTTTTTGCATCCTTGGATTTTAATAGCAGTACTTTTATTACCCATCATTGCTAAAGACACCAAATACCATTAAGCCTAAACTGGAGTCTACAAAAAACATGACTTCCCACTTCTAACTACTTTGAGGAGACTACTTGTCATTCAGGTTCTCCTCCAGTAGCATGGGTTTTAATGATTTTGGACAGTGTTATATATAGTGATAAATTAAACTTAAAGAATCACAGAAAATCAAATGGTTCAGATTATTCTACTACTTTACACATTTGTCTTCTCCAACTGTATTTGCAATTCCATAAAACTAATGACAAGCCTTAGATACATGCAGAATATTAAAAACAGTTGAACAGATGTGATATGTTTACACAGTAAATTTTCACTAACAGTTGCCCCTGCTCCAAACACATGCACATGTATATATATGTATTTTTTCAAATGTTTAAAACACAGATAGATGGAAAATACTAGATTTGATAGACTGTTCATCTGAACTACTACAGGGATGTGATATTGTTAAAAAAAAAAAAGAGAATATTTATTCTACCTTTTATTTCAGTTCACAATGAGATAAAAGTTCTAACACATGGACTGCAAGTGTTCCGAAAATTATTTAAAGTTACAAACCCCAATACAATAAGATCAGCCTCTTGTCCCTCCAAGCTGCAACATATACAGAAATGTTAAGAGCTCATGCACCAGCCTATACCTCAAAACACTTTTCAAAGGTCAGGGAAGCAGATGGACCTTCCTATATACAAGCAGAAAAATGCATTTTTAATGGTGTCTCTTCAAGCCTCATAGTATGAGACTGAATCCTGATATTTAAATGTAATCACTATTTGCTGCAAATGTGTAGTTTAATAGAATCACAAAGGTAACAGCAGACAAGAAAAAAAGTGAATGGAAGAGCAAAGATCACAGAAGCCAACAAATCAGTTGTTACTTCAGGCATATTTTCCTTGTAATGACATCTTTATGAGAAATTATAGGCATTTAGCATGAGAGGGTGTCTTTGGAAGCCTCCTGTGTGGGCAGCTGGCCCCAGCACAACAGTGCAGGAGGTATTATCCAGGTGTGCTGCATGCTGCAGCAACTCAGTGCTCTAGGTAATGTTGTGGTGGGTGGACAGTGGGTGCCGCAACCTTCCAGGAGTGTCTCTGGACGAAGCCGCTCGGCGGTGCTAGCATGTAGTGATGCATTTCTTTAAATGGTTTTTCTGTTCACTCCCAAATGTATGGTTCATTCCTAAGTTGTAACCCTGCCCCTAAATTGTTGCCTATTACCTCTTCCTCGATGCCGTATTGGTTTGTCACCTAATCCCTCCTACTTCCCATTCCTGTTGGTCCCTGAGAGGTGTTCTCCCCCTTTACTCTTCCCCTATCAGTATCCCATCGGCCCAAGCCTTGTACCCACCCCCACTCTGCAATGCTCTAAACTCTTGCATGAGGCATTTTCACTCTTTCTCCCTCGGTCTCTCTTCCCTTCAGAACCAATCTCCCTCCCAGGTGAGACCTCCCAGTAAAGTCTCATCTAATTAGCACCCCCAGAAGCCATGTATGTATTTTGCTTCTTGCGTACTGCTGTTAGCTGATCTGCTACCTAAAGACTTCTCTCCAGAAGCCCCAGTAAGGCTGTTGTACACCAGCCCCTTTTCCCCGAACCCAGGGCTATGTTACCCCAGCCTCTGTCACTGATAACCAGGTTATAAAGGGCAGGGGCACTGCAACACCAGCACACAAAGACACACACACAGAGTTACTGGATAGCTGTTTAACAGTCAATGGCAAAGAGATGTGGGAAGGGTCTTTGTGTGGGGTTCCACGGAGAAGGTTTATTGCAGCCACATGCGTGAGGGGGTCCAGAAGTGAAGAACGAACATCAGAGGAGGGTCCAGGTTTAAATACAGGGTCGGTAGGGGCAGAGGGAAAGCATCAGGGACCAATGGTCTGAGGACACAAGCGCAGTACACAGACAAGGCTAGGGTGTGGGAGCCAACAGGGAAATAGAGAGGGAGTGGCTAAGGAACAATGCCAATGGGGGAGCTGGGAAGGGAGAACATTTTAGGGCAGGGACATATAGGGAGAAAAGGGGCAGGGAGGCCAATGGGCCAACCAGGGAGGCAGAACTGGGGTATATTAACATAATGCAATAAAGGTCCCTGGGAGCTGACTTGTTGTATCACCCTCACCTGGAGAGTGCCCCTCAGGACTCTGATAGATCCTTGTTCAGTAGGCCCACCGGCCTCCACTAAGTAACACCAGCCAGATGTCTCCTCCATGGTCTTTGTGACAAAGCCGGAAAATATTAATCTCATCAGGGAACAAGAAGGACACACAAAAGTAGGAGTGTTACTTATCCCCACCATACAACTGGTTTGTTCCCTGGAGAAGAAACTCTACCTTCTGCCCTAATGTTTTGTTCTAGTGCCCATGCTTGTTTCTGGTGACCAGGATCCGTGTAATGTGAAACATGAGGTGGAATACAGATCTCCTCTTCCCTGAAAAAGTCCTGTCATGACCAGAATACTAGCCGGTAAGGCAGTGCTTACTGCTGGGCTTGTTGCTTTTCATGTATTCTAGGAAGGCTTGAAAATGTGCAGTGAGTAGATTATTTAGGGAAGCAGACGGAGTTTAGATATAACTATGTTAATGTATCATATCTACACTGTTACTGTCTTTGCGTACTTGTGCAAGATGCATAGGGAGTGTCCATGATTCAAAACATAGGTGATAGATGCTGGAAGTCTGGCTGGCTACAGATGGAAATGTCTGGCTTTCTGAACAGATTTTCTGAGAATACATGACTCACTCTTTTAAGCACTTAAATGGGCTCTCTGGATCTCATTCATAGCCGTAATTTGCAAACCTGAATGATTAAATACAACTTCCCCCGCCTCAATTAGCGTTTAGGCAGGTTAATTAGAACTGGAATAGTTCCATCCAGCGTCTCTGCAGCTTTTCTTTGTAGTGGAACAGCAGCTTTGTCTCCTCAAAAGGCTATAAAGCTAATCATAGGAGTTATAAGATAGTGGTCTACCATGGCTCTCACTCTGACTTTTAAGGTCAGATTTTAATGTTTCATGAGGATTTGGTCATAAAACACTGTAAGGAAGTGCAAACTTGTGAGCCATCTTCCCAGTTGCACCTAGGTCTCTTGCAGTTATACATGTTTGCAGCACAGAACTGGAGTTCTGTTTTGTGACAGGCAGAAATTCTGTAACGGGATTCCTCACTTAGTTTATTATTTAGCTACCATTTATTATTTATCTGTATCTTCATTCCTCCATTAACGTGTTTAGAAAGAGGCAAAATAAAGCATCAGTCTCTGCTCTGTTTCAAAAGATGGGAAAAGACTGTTCTGCTAAATTTATATTTCAAATTAAAGTACCTGAAAAATTGGACATTATTTATTTATTGTATTTTTTTAATTGTTAGGGTAAGAAAAATATTATCTTTAAAAATTAACAGTCCAATTCCCACGTATTCTAGTATGAAGTCATGCATTTTCCATATAGAATAGTAGCACGTTATTAAAAACACTATCCATAGTCAGTACTTGCAGTCAAAGGAGAAAATATGGAAGATAAAATATTATGTCAATTTATCTTTATGCTGTGAAAAATAAAACTGAAAAAAGTTGCATTAGCAAGAGAAAAATCAAATTACCCTGTGTATATTTAAAAGAATGTCAGCTTATTTTTCATGTGTTTCTCATGCATGCAAATGATACCTGTTTCTTGGTAAACAGGCATGCTGAGTATAATACTAAACAAAAGCAAACCAGAACCTGTTCACCAGCGTGAAGGATTCAAGAAAAACCAAAGGTCTGTGGGTTTTTTAATGCCAGAAAGGAAACATTATCAAGAGATCGTTGCAAGTTATTCAGCTTCCATGCAATAATTTTTCCCAGTGGTTGTATTCATGGCAATAAAAGAACCTGATGCACCAATTAATTTTAACTGATTGTTCTGCTTGATGTGAAGAGTGTGTTACGGCTATTTTGACAAACAGATGAAACTGTTAGCTTGGCATATAGTTCATGTGACATTCAGATAGCGAGAGATTGTTTGAGAGGGTGATGTCTCTTTCACATAATGGATCCAGCTTTCTTTGATTTTAAAATTCTGCACAGTCAAAGAATACATAGACAAATTGACAGACAGACTGACAACTATATATATGAATACATGTTATATGCTTAAATGCATAAAACTCTTTTAACTGAAATCATCCAGACTTCAGCCAGCTCCTCCAATTGAAGGTGCGTATTTACATTCTAAAGGTCATATGGAAACAAGGAGACTCATAAAGAAAAGCCTCCCCACACCTATAGAAACAATTATTCTTTCTTATGCATTATGCAGGGGTACTCATGCAGGGGTAGAAAACACTGAAGCTTTTGGTTTTGTCAGTACCTTGGAACAGGTCGTGAAAATAAGCCCATCTGTTATACAGAATGAGGCTCTTTGCTATTATCAAATAGTCTCAAAACTAGCACAATAAATTGATCATTATTCTTTGGAATCTTTCCTAGCTTTATGGAATATTTCACTCCTGTGGTTTCTGCAGTTTAAAAGCTGCTTTTTGGGCAGATCCAGGTGGATTAGGTAGGCCAGCAATACTGTGTTATTCCAGTGGCCATTTTTTGTAATAAATGGCTTCACCATCAATACAGCTTGCTTTAAGTGAACTAGTTCATCTGCACTGTGGTGTAGCCAAAGGCTTGCCTCATGAAAACAATATTCCTGCATCAGAGTTGTGTTGACTGCCCAATAAATATGGTTGTGAGTAGCCCCTGGATATAGAAGGGTGATTAGTCTGTGCACTGTAGCTACATCGCTTCCAGTGCTGAACCTCACTTTTTCAGAGCCAGCCTGGTGATCCCCACACAGGCCTATCCAAGGTGTGTCACTACAGCATGCACATTTGTGCATTTCTCTGAAACGCAGCTAATAATAGCTGTGACTGACAAGGAGAGCAAAACCTTTTTACTTCAAGGTACCCTTTGCCACAGTAATCTATATCTCTCTGAGTCTGAGATGAAATTGCTATAGTATACTCCCTGTGGGTCTATATGCTGAAATGGAAATGGGAGTGTCAACAAAATACAGTTACCTTCATAGGCAGTATTTCGTGTTTGTGCAATATTGATCTCCAGTGACTGCCAGCTCGTTTCTGGATGGAGGTTGACTGTAAAGCTCAGTTGGTGTGAGATACAAGTGCTGCTACTCTCTGTCATTATGACATGCTAAAGAGTTACTATTAGCAAATGCTCTGATTACTGAGAAGAGAGTTGTGCCAGAAGCTCCTGCCCTCATGTCCTTCATAACAGATCCTGGGTCTTAAAATTAGCACTTTCTGCCAGGACTTGGCTGTCTTGGCTTTTCATATTGAAAAGGTAATCTTTTCACCTCTGCATGTGAAAACACTGAAGCTTGTACAATTCCTGTTGTTTGATATGTGAAATACTGTATCTTTCAGATATATTTTGTATTGGATAAGACTGCATTTAAATGAATAATTATTACATCCAGGTGGCTCAAGTTTGTCATGGATTCTTATTTACATTTTCAAATTGGAAACACTAAAATAATAATCAAATGCAAATCAGGTAGAAGGAGACCTCACTAGCTTAATTATGTCCATTTAACCCATCAGTGAGTAAAATGGACCCACTGATCATTTTTTCATTGTGTTCTATGGTCATGATTAATGCAGAAGATTGTGCCTATACCAACCTTGGGCTATATTTGTGGGAGTGATTATCTGCATTTGGACAGGCACATATTCACTCAGTGTTGTGGATTGTTGTAGCAAGCTGGGATAGCTGCTAATATGAGTCACTGGCAAAGAGGCAGGAAGGATCTTAGTTTGGGGTCCACAGAGATGTTTATTCCAGCCACACACGTGGGTTGTCCAGGGACAAAGGCAAGGCTCACAGGAAGGCCCAGGGTTAAGTATGGGGTGGTGGGGGCAGAGAGAGCATCAAGGACTAATCGTTTGGGGGCAGGGGGCAGTGAACAGGCAGGTTTAGGGTATGGGAGCCAATGGAGAAGTAAAGGGGGTGCCTGAGGACCCCCTCCCTGTGGGGGGACCAGTGGGGCTGACTGAGGGAGCAGAGCAGGGTGCATGAGCATAACAGAACAGGGTATCCCTGGGAGAAGCCTCTTGTGTCTCCCTAACTTGGGGAATGCCTCTCAGGGTCCTTCCCTCCTAGGGGATTTTCAGGGACCCTTGCGTGGCAGGCTCACCAGCCTCCACAGATTTCTACCTCAGATGTGTGCATTTAAGCAGTGTTTCTAAAGCTTACTCCAAGCAGCCATCCTAGTTCCTTTGTCAAGCTTTTATTTTCCTTTGCCAAATTCTGAGGTCATAATACTTTTGGTAGTAAGAAGCTGCTATCACTAGGTATATGGAAACATTTCATTATTCCAAAATAATCTAAATTTTAAAATTATAAGTCAGAGTACCATATCTGACATTCTGCTCAATGTACTCTTATCAGCTTTTGAAGAAGCATCTATGCACATATGAGCAACAGGAGAATTAATTCAAAAGTAAGAAGTGAAATAGTAATTTCCATAGATTGCTATTCATGCTATAGAATGGAGGCTTTGCAATCTCAGATAATACCCTAATCTATATGTGATGGTTTGTTAGTAATTTAAAATAAGCTGCTAGGAAATGTAAGCCACATCTCATTGGCTCTAAGATTACTGATGCAGGGTCAGCCTTAGAGGGAGAAGGAGAGTGCATTACAAGAGTGTGCCTGTGTTGTTCTAAAAATGTTTATAATTCTCTTATTTGACCATGTGTCATATCAGGGGAAAAAAAAAGTAAAACAGATGAAATACTACAATTTATCATGTTTATCTCTCTGATCTACAAGCAGATGTAATAGATGAATATTTTATTTCCTTTATTTACTATACAAAGATTGAAAGTAGGATCTGCTTTGTTCAATAACTTAATCTTCTGTGCTCTTTGCACATTACTGTAAAAAACAAAAGGGAACATTTTGAAATTGTAGGGCAGTTTATGCCAACTTTCTCATTCCTAAATATAAATACAAACCAAATTTCAATAGATAGATAAATGTCCTGTGTCTATCAGGAATTTAATATCAAACATCTCAGCTAGAATAATTTCTAACTTCAAAATGGTAATGGAAGACAAAGAATTACTCCAAATCTCTGCATCTTTACTCACATCTGTACTTTTCCCATTATGGAACTATGGAAAATCCAACTTAAGAATGGAAAGGTGGTCTCATCTGAACATTCCTGAACATTTCTGAACACTTTGGAGCATTCTGCCTATTTAATACTGTCCACAGGAAATTGCAAAAAGTCACGACTGCCAGGGCATCCCAGACACATTAAAGTTAATCCTAACTGTGAGTCTGACAAGTGTGTCTGCTACTATTTTTAACATCTTTCCCAGATGAGTCAGATCTAAGCTTTGGGTTTCCAGGCAACAGTGCAGTTAGCTCACAGTACATTATGGATAATTTATGGAAGTCTTTCAGCACTGGGGGATTCCTATATAGGCAGATGTTTGCTGACTGATGACGGTTTTGTTTCTTTATGGAGAACAGAACTGAAAACCACACTTCTTGCTGAAATATTTTCTTGTAGCAGGATCCAAGCAAGAAATTACTTCCATGTATATCAGGAGTTATTTAATAAATATATAATTCAATTGCATTTCAGTGTATAATTTGACATGTTAGCATCTTTGAATAGATCCTGATTTCAATAAATGGTTTCTTCCTTTATTAATAGCAAAAGTAAATAAGTATTTCAGTTGACTTGCACGTAGTCAGTTGAGTAAACTCTTAGTCAAGCTGCCTAATTGCACATGACAAGTATGCAAAACTAACTTGAATGATAAACATTCCTGGAGAACTTCAAATGCTTAGACTAAATATGTGAAGTATTACGGTTTGCTAATTGGAAACTCTGTTTACTTAATTAAAATACAGTGCTTGTGTGCTAATACAGATGGGAACAGTCAATATGTAGCTAGCAGGCATAAACAAAAGGGGATTACCTACCTTAAAAACACATTTACCTTAATTACAGCACTCCGGGTTTGAAAGTCTGTTTCTAATGAAAATGAGAGGGCATTATAAAATGAATTGTGTTTAGCATATTATTAACAAGATTAATTATAAAATTGTATTTCTAATACAGTGACTATATATTTTCTTTGTCATATTCTCAACATAAGAAACATCGTTCAGTAAGTGTTGTTAGTATTTTTATTGTATTTAAACTTAAACTTTGATCTCATTTGCTCATATAATTCCCTTAGTGACTCTCAGTGGATAAGGATTGTCCTGTAATTTGCATTAACAATGCTGATAACAGAAAGATCAGTTCAAGATCAAGAACAGAAAGACAGTTATCCAAATATAGCCATCTGCAGCTTGGCAACCCACAGGAAACACCACAATGTGCACACCAGAAGAAAGTGGGATCTCATAAGCTAAATGTCACTTTCAAGAGCACCACTTTAGGATGCAAAGTGCCTTGGCAGCAGCACATAGGTATTTTTGACAATGAAATGTTTTCTCCAAAGTTGTTTTTTATGAGAATCTGCTTATTCTGAAAGTGACCATGAACTCTGTCACATTCGTGATACCTCTCCCACTGTGAACAAATACTGCCACTGGGAACAAGCTGTTCAGAAGTGTTTGTGATTCAGTCTGTCTCCTTATGTAGTTGAAAGAGCATGTCAAATCTTAGGAGTACATATGTTGTCATTCTCTACTCCTTCAAACTAAACACATTTAACACCAGTCTTGGTACCAATGAATAGCATGGTATGAAAGAACAAATAAGCAATACACCTGCTGTTTGAATTTTGAATATCATTCCAACACCAGGTGAAGCAAGGGAATGAAGTTGAGAGCTGCAGAAGTAGGTTCAAGTGGGGCTGCAGTGCAGCTTCACCTTTCACCGAAGACACCCAATTTGCAGAAATGCTGCCCACAGCCTAGGAATATCATAAGCAAAATGCAGCAGCTGCAGCTTACCTCTGGCAGCTCCACACTGGGGTTCTGCCATAGGAATGTGAGGTCCATATAGAGGGCCTTTGATGGAAAATTGCAGGATAATTTAATTTCTAAACTAAGTATCTCCCAATATTCTAAGCGCCATCTCTAATGGTGCTTTTCTGATATTTTTGTAAAGAATGGCTGAGGTAAACTTGAAACATGGTCTTCATGAATGTGTGTATCCATGCTCAGCTGATGTCCTTCAATTCCATGCTGTCAGTACAAAGTAACTGAGATTGTCTTATGTCTGAATAGCAGTAAATACCATCCTTCTGATCACTGTTGCTTTTTCAAAGGTAGCAGAGTTCTTCCATCCCATTTCTATTTCTACTTGCTTCCCTTTTGTCAGCAGCTGATAGGCCCTAATCATACTGCTGACACAAGGGTTTGCTGGCCCCTTTGCAAATATTCTCACTGGAAACCCTTAGGGAAATAAATAAACAACAAATTCAGTGAGTGAAGGAAGACAAAACAGGATGTGTGGGATCACAACACTATTATAACACCAGATAATTTCAGCTGCTTAAAACCAGAAACCCATTAAGACTTATATCACTACAATTAGGTGTGTTTGTAGCTAAGGCACTAGATAGAGAAGTTGGACATGACTTCTTAAATCAGAATTTCTGTGTAATGTTATAGGTGAACAACAAAGTCATGAGTGAATCCTTGTTGACAATATTTATTTCCTTTTTCCTTTCATTACCTCTTTTAGAGGGTAAAACATAACCTTTCCCCCTTAATTTGTTGAAGATGTAGGTTTTCTCATTTGTGACCATCTACTTCTTCTCTCTCAGTGAACCCATGGTATTCATTGTAGGTCACTGCCAGATGAGCACCACTAGCATCAGTATTTGATATTATCCCTGATTGCAGCAAGGATTATAAGACCAAGAGAAGGGCTTAATGCTACCAGCTGCTGTCAGCCACAGCACACATGTATTCTCGAAGCTTCTTTCCAGTGGCAAGGGCTTCTTCCCTAAAAGAGGGTGTCTTATTCAAATTATAGCTACAGGACTGCAGAGCTGTGTTTATAGCAAAGCTTGTAGTGGCATGGGGCTCAGAAGATTTGCAATGGCATCAATCTCTGTTTAACACAAATCATTGATGGACTTGTGTCACAAGATTCTTAAATGGCACATTAGTCCATAATTGGTTCACCCATCGGTGTAAACTTTTCACTCAGTTGATAAGTAAATTACATCTGGCTTGTGTAGTAGTTTATAGCTGCTTTCTCAGAAAATGGCCTGGTTATTGTGTGCAGGTGTTCATTTGGCAAGGTTTATTTGCATTCTGGTGCATAATCCTCAAAACCCAGCTCCCAAGACCATATGAAGGTTTTTACTATGTAAAACCTCATGTTTCCTCTCTACTAGTAGCCTGTTGCTGGCTTCTATCTGCACACTCTGGAGAGTCCCGGCCCTGCCAGCAGGAGGGATCAGAATCACAGAATCACAGAAACAATATCTTTGGAAAGGACCTCTGAGACCATTGAGTCAAACCTTTGTCTGAGCCCCACCATGTCAACTAGACCATAGCAATAAGTGCCACATTACACCTCCAGGGATGGTGATTCCACCACCTCCCTGGGCAGCTCATTCCAATGAATCACCCTTACTGAGAAGAATTTCTTCCTAATGTCAAATCTGCCTCTGGGGCAGCTTAAGACTGTGTCCTCTTGTCCTGTCACTGGTTGTCTGGGAGCAGAGGTCAGTCCTCACCTGGCTACAGCCTCCTTTCATGCAGCTGTAGAGTCACTCCTGAGCCTCCTCTTCTCCAGGCTAAATGACCCCAGTCCCCTCAGCCATTCCTCAGAGGACATGTCCTCCAGACCCTTCACCAACTTTGTTGCCCTTCTCTGGACACACTCCAGCCCCTCATTGTCCTTCCTGAATTGAGAGGCCCTGACCTGGACACAGCACTCGAGGTGTGGTCTCACCAGTGCTGAGTACAGAGGGTCACTGCCCTGGTCCTGCTGGCCACACTCTTGCTAATACAGGCCAGGATGCCATTGGCCTTCTTGGCCACCTGGGCACATGCTGGCTCATGTTCAGCTAACACACCCTAGTGTCTTTTGGCCTGGTCGAAGCCACTCTGCCCCCAGTCTGTAGTTCTGCATGGGGCTGTTGTGGCCAAAGCGAACGACCCAGCACTTGGTCTTATTGAGCCTCATGCCATTGGTCTCAACCCATCAATCCAGCCGGTCCAAATCCCACAGCAGAGCCTTCCTACCCTTCAGCAGACCAACACGCTGACCCAACTTGATACTGTTAGTGAATTTTCTAATGTTAGACCAAATCCCCTCCTCCAGATCATCAATAAACATATTAAACAGGACTGGGCCCAACAGTGACCCGCTGAAGGACACCACTGCTGACTGGCTGCCAGCTGGATGCAGCTCCATTCACCACCACACTCTGGGCCAGGCCATCCAGCCAGTTCTTTATCTAGCAAAGATGTCCAAGCCATGGGCTGCTAATTTTTCCAGGAGAATGCAGTGGGAGACGGTGTCAAAGGCTTTGCTGAAGTCCAGGTAGACAACAACCAGAGCCTTCCCCTCATCCATCAGGAGGGTCATCTGATCATAAAAGGAGATCAGGTTGGTCTGGCAGGACCTGCCCTTCCTAAACATGTGGGTCTGATCCTTTGGTTGTCCTGTTTGTGCTGTGTGATTGCACTCAAAATGATCTCTTCATAACCCTGTTGTGTACTGAGGTCAGGTACTGACAGCCCTGTAATTTCCCAGATCCTCCTTCTGGCCCTTTTTATGGATGGGCATTACACTGGCCAACCTCCAGTTGGTCTCCTTATCCGGGACCTCCCTGGTTAGCCAGGAGTGGTGATAAATGATGGAGAATGACTTGGTGAGCTCTTCTGCCAGTTCCCTTGTAACCCTAGGAGGGATCCCATCTGGTCCCATACACTTGTGAGCATCTAAGTGGCTCAGCAGATCACTAGCTGCTTCCTCCTGGATTACAGGGAGTCCATTCTGCTCGTTGTCCCTGTCTACCAGCTCAGGAGACCAATTGTCCTGAGGACAACCTGTCTCATTGCTGAAAACTGAGGAAAAGAAGGTTTTAAGTACCTCAGCCTTTTCCTTATCTTTGGTGACTATATTTCCCCTCATGTCCAATAAGGAATGGAAGTTTACCTTGCTGCTCCTTTTGCTATTATTGTACATATAAAACCACTTTTTTGTCCTTTATAGAAGTGGCCAGGTTAAGTTCTAATTGAGCTTTTGCCTCTCTCATTATCTCTCTACATTACTTAACAACATCCTTAAACACTTCCTGAGTTGCCTGCCCCTCTTTCTAAAGGTGATACACCCTCTTTTTTTCCCTGAGTTCCTGTGAAATCTCCCTGCTTATCCAGGCTGGCCTTCTTCCCTGATGGCTCATCCTTCAGCCCACAGGTATGGCTTGATGTTGCACCTTCAAGATTTCTTTCTTCAAGTATGTCCAGCCTTCCTTGATCCCTTTGTTTTTCAGGACTGCTTCTCAAGGGACTTTCACATCCCCCATCAGTCCTTGTATGTTCACAAACAACAGGTCTGGCAGGGCAGCTCCTCTGGTAGGCCTATTTTACAGTTGTGTTAGGAAGTTGTATTTCACACACTCTAGGAACCTCTGCTTCCTCTCTGCTGTGTTGTATTTCCAGCAGAAATCTAGCAAGTTGAAGTTGCTCGTGAGTACAAGGGCTGTTCACTGTGAGACTTCTGCTACCAGCTTGTAAGGTGTATCCCCTGACTATTTGTCCTGGTTAGGTGATCTGTAACAGACTCCCACTTCCCACTCCCATGATGTCTGGACCTTCCCCCTGACCTTTACCTTTACCCATAGGCACTCAACCTTGTCATCTTCATCATCATCAATTTCCAAACAATCAACGCACTTCTTAATGTACAGTACTACCCCACCACTTGTCCTTCTCTCATCTCTTCTAAAGAGCTTATAGCCATCCATTGCAGCTTTCCTGTTGTCCTATCCCACTGCATTTCTGCGATGGGGACCCTGTCACAACTTCCCTGCTGTACGGTGGCTCCCAGCTCCTCCTTTTTGCTACCCATACTGTTTGCATTTGTGTACATGCACTTCAGCTGGGCTAAGAGTTTTGCCCCATCCCAGGCCTGTGACCCATAGGCTCATTTCTAGTGAAATCTCCTAGATTCATCCCCTTCCTGCTTTGAGGATCATGTGAATTCCTCTTAATCTGCCTTTAGCAAAGCTAGCTTAGCTTCAACTGCTTTCATTGACAGGTTAAGCTAACCTTACTGACTTTGCCTAAAGAAGATGACGGAGGTTTGTGGAAAGAGTGACCTTAGAAGATCTGTTATTCTGCCAAAGCCTGCATGGGCTACAGTAGTTTCCAAAATGAGTGAATTCATGACTTAATTGTAGGCACCAATGACACACAAAAATCGTGGTCATGTCTGAAAGCATGGTATGAGGAACAGCTTCCATGATCATGACTATATAAAAGAAAATTAAACAGTTTGATACAGGGTTTGAGGACTGGCATGTAATTTATAATCCATGCTGTTTGCTTTCTAATATTCTCCTGGCAGCTTTGGTCTGGGCCAACCAAACAGAAAAACATAGCCCGGAGGCAGCAGAGGCCAATGAGCAGTATGGTCAAGACCAGTGTTGCAGGAGGATGGAGAGAAGGGCATGAGGGCTTTGTGAGCATGAGGTGTGCCATGCCACTTTCCCTGAGGAAAATGGAGAGAATTTGGATGGCATAGAAGAGGAAATGTACTCAGTGCATAAGTGGCCAAGTTCCCTTGGCTGCTCTTCCTCCTCTTTGGAAATCAGAATTATTCTGAGCACCTGGGTTACATACCATGCCTTTCACTTGGCCAAACAGGAGGTGTAAAGAAATCAACTGCTTTTAAGGCACTTACGTGTATAAAATAAGGCATTGTGAGAATTCTTTCCTGTTCTGACCCCATTCCCATTTTTGTATGGACAAGATACAAGTTACTTGAATATCTACAGATTACTTGGATATCTCTATCCTTGGAGGTACTCAAAAGCCATCTGGACATGGTCCTGAGGAACTGGCTCTTGGTGGCTCTGCTTGAGCAGGGAGGTTTGACTAGATGACCTCGAGAGGTCCCTTCAAATGTCAACCATTCTGTGGTTCTGTAGCTCCCTTTAAGGTCATGTGTTCAAGGACACTTCCAGGCACAGGTGCAATCCTGTGCAGGGCTGGGATTTGGACTTGATGATTCTGATGGGTGCCTTCCAAGTCAGTATATTCTATGATTCTGTGATGCTTGGCAAGCATCTGCATTTGTTTGCACCAAACACTCAGCCCAACCAGTGAATTGGTGACTCATGGGGCAGGAGAGTGTCATGTGTGTTCCTGCATGAGTGACCTCCTGTCTCTGCCAGCCCAAGAGAATGAGCAGATAGGGCTCTCTGGGTTTAGTTCTTATGTCAATCCTACATGTAGGCATAGTTGAAGGCATCACCCTCTCTGTGTAGCTAGCTGTGTTTGTGTCCTCTCTGTGTATGTCTCTCTGTATGTTTTTCTGGGACATATGCTCAGCTTTCCTACTGGATGGACCTGCAAGCAGGAAAGCAGCAGCTTTGTCTGTCAGCCCAAGCAGAGATTGTGATCCCGAGAGAGTTGAACAGGAGGGAGTCTTGAGCCAGGGCTCCTGGAAAGTGGTGGCTGCTCCTAACATCCCTTAGTGAATACTTTATAATACAGCTTGTTGCTTAAACCTAGAATTTGGAGCCTGCGTATATGATTGGCTTTGGAAGACACATGAATCATATATATTTTTTCTGTTCTTCAGAAGTATGTAAGAATTACTCTTTCCTAAGAGAAAAAGTAAAAACATCATCTCAATCCTGTTTTTCAACCCATGCTAAACATGAAGCTGATGAAAAAATTTGAGGTTTTCCCTGTGATTCTAAATAAGAATGATTAGCTACAAAATTTTTCCCGCAGAGTTTGGAAATTGATATTCCCTGTTTTCTTTGAGAGATATATTGAAAATCATTGCAAATTCTCTAAAGTCACTCAATAGTTTTCTCAAGGTGCTAAAATACGCCTTACCATAGAGCTGCTCTTTGACTCTGCTTCCACTGCTATCAAAACCCATGCACCTTCACACAAGTTCATGACAGTGTTATGCCTTCCTGGGGTTTATGCTTATCATGGTACATTATATTCTTATAGTCCTCTGGCCTCAGCCTTATATTAAATCATTTAGCCAAGCTCTTTTATTTGCAAATATTTTGTCCCCAGAAAACTAAGGCTGAGGTTTATCAGATAATCTTGGTAATTAAAAGTGAAGCCCATAATAGAAGGAGCATTACTGTCTTGTTTGGATTTGCCATGTCAGATGACAAGCTAAAATTACAATAAGATGGCTAATTTTTAGTGCATAAAAATCATACCCAGAACCTAAAACTGATGCATTTTGAGTTCCTTTTGTTTACAGAAATAAAGCCTTTGCTTGAGGGATTGAACTGGCTCATAAACTCCAAATTTTCTTGTTAGTTGTGAATCCCCTTAATCCCTTGCAATCTTTATAAAAGACTTTGCATTCCATATTCACTTTCTTTCCATTAGATGAGCTATTTACATAAGTTGTAGATATGTATATACTTCCTAATTTACTTTTAAGTAAGTTATTTTTATTTTGATCATTCAGAGCTAGGCCAGAACTTCGTAACTTCAACAAATAGAATTGGACTTAATATAGATTACTGTTTGTCCTTTAAATTGTTACTCAGTACTTTTTAATGTTTTGAAACCAATGTAAGTGATTAATTCACTACTTTCTCTCATACAGGTAGACTGGAATACAAATACTTTCAGTGCAGAAATCTTGTCCTGGTGGAAGTCCAAGTAAGATGTAATCTTGCAGTACTGCTACTGTGCCTGCAGATCATATAACTGGGTCTGTTTGACAACTGAATTACAGAAATACAAAAACCTCCATAGCTTGAAATAGATTTAAGAGATAGCTTGTTAATAAGGGAGCAAAACTCCAACCCTGTTCACCTTCCCTTTTTCTGTACTTACCTGGTATTGAGCCACATTTCTGGACATACACAGGATGTGGATAGTCCCTTGGTTACAGGGGACTTTTGAAGCAAGTTGAAGAAGACTTTATTTGAAGCAAGGCTTGGAAGAATTACTGCAGAGTTGGTGATCCAACAGATAAATTTGGGAGCAGATAGACAGTGTCTGATTTGCAGACATGAGACATAATACACTTACTCCTGTAGATAGGTTCTGGGCATAGGAATGGTAGCAGAGTGATGAGGGGGAGGATGGAATACTCCGTCTACTCTCTCACAATAGGCAAAACCGCTTTATGACAGGGCAGATATTCAAACTCCACGTAGTTTTGTACCAAAAGGAAAACCTTTGGTCACTAGTGTCAGTATCTCACTGTAGAATTTGGGAATGGAAAAATGAGCAGCTTCCCAGCACATAAGGATTGCAGTCCTGTTTTAATCTTAAATTCCCAGATCACTTTTGACAGACACCCAAAGCATGGAAATCTTGATTCACTTGCTACAAAGAACATACTGCAAAGAAATGTCACAAGTTAAATCAAAGGCCTTGGCAGTTTAGGAAAGGGGAAAAAATATGAAATGAAGATAAATAAAAAATGAAGCAGAAATAAAAATTCTGTGAAAGAAAAATTTACATGAAGGAGAAAGGTTGTCACAGCAAAGATGTGGTCACAACCCAAATGCAATCTTTAACAGAAAAGAGTGTAGAAATATATTGTAAAAGAGAATTATGTAAAAAAAATTGCAGCTTGCTGTTTACTCGATCCATCAGTTTTATTGTATTGATATTAAAATACAGCCATAGAATACTCATCTTGGCAAACAACCAAGAGATCTGAGGGAAAATGTGAAGTTAAATTATTTGTAGTTGCCAAATTTTGGACAGTACATTTCTGTTTTTTTTATTGCACATAAATGGTATGTAGAGGGGGAATCTTGAATCTTAAACAGAATGGAAATGGTGTGAGATTGTTTGGATAGTTCTGCAGAATTTTGTGCAGAAGTTTGTGTCAGTGCAGTGTTGGTCATTTCATCTGACTCATCAAATGGAACACTTGACTCTAGACTCTCAGGAATTACTATACAGTAAATGAGTTGTCTCCTATGAGTGTTCTAGATTGCTTTTGATATGATGAAACATTACAAGACAAAAAAAAAAAGAGAGAAAAAAGTTTATGGCTATAGCTTACTGTGAGCTGTGGTTGCCACACAGAATAACATCATAGGAGAACTCAGAGGATGTTAACTTTGAAACAGAGGCCATTGTGGCAATTGCTATCATACAAGAGATTGTTGTCACACGTGTTAAGGGCTTGGAGGTCATCTTTAGATTATATCTGTTTCTTTGGAATATCTCTCTTGTGTTACCTTCTTATATAGTTTGTTTTACGTAACTGTTTCTGTGAAAATAAAATGAAGTAAATATTCTAAGATTCCAGTGGGATGAATGCTGTTGTTTGTTCTTCTTTTTAACCAGGTCACTGCATAGTCGTTTCTCAAACATTTTAAATTTTGATTTTTCGAAAATGCTGTTTTATGTTTACTTTCATATGCTTGTTCTATCCTGTCCAATACAATGTTGTTTATAACACATGATTCAATATGTCTAATAGGAATAAATATGAGAAGACAAAGAGCAACATTATTATCCTCACTAAGCACATTTAGCAATGTTCATTTTACTTACTGATTTGTAAAGCAAGCCATTTTCTGATTTGTAAGGCTGGCAGCATCCACAGTTTTAGGTGTTTATCAGTCACAGCACTCCCTCTTATGCCAACAGGCTGTTTCTTTGATCATTTTCTAGAAGTTTCAAAATATCAGGGAAAACAGCCCAGAGGTATTTTGGTTGGATCACAATGCAGACTTAAAAGTGTCTTAGCTCCTTGCTTATCGGTGGCCCTTCAAGCAAGATGTTCAAAACATGCTTATGTTGGCAAAGACAGCCAGCTAAATTATGTCTCTGATTTACTTACAGTGAAATTAAGAGAACTTTCATATAATTTTGCATAATTTAATGTTATCTGGCAGACTTTCAGCATAGAGTCTGTATAAGTGTGGGGGTGACACCAAAGGGTCTATTTGAAAAAAGGCTTTAGACATACTTCAGTAAGCAGCATTATCTCAATTAAATGATTTCTGCTGATGGTACAAATGCTGTCTTTTCTACTGTTGTATTGCTCTGGAATCATAGAATCATTCGAGTTGGAAAAGACCTCCATGGTCAAGTCCAACACTTGATCGAACACCACCTTGTCAACTAAACCACAGAACTAAGTTCCAGTCATTTAATGAACACTTCCAGGATAATAACTTCAGCACTTCCCTGGGCAGCTTGTTCCAATGCTTGACAACCCTTTCAGTTAAGAAATTCCTCCTGATGTCCAGATGAACCACTCCTGGTACAGCTTGAGGCCAGTTCCTCTT
>VZTN01011151.1:3876-35313 GCA_013400515.1 Erpornis zantholeuca
GATGGTATATTCTGACTTTTTGCCTGTTTTGAGCTGCTAGTAACAGCTTTTAATTTGGAAAGACTGTCTCTGAGTTTACTGTGCCTGACTGGTTTCAGCTCAATTGTTTCCCCAGCCAGCAGAGCATTTCATTTCTCCTGAAGGTCACTGCGAGCTGCCAAGGCATTGAAACACATCAGCTTTTCATTCATGGTGCAATCTAATGCCGCAGTACCATTAAGATAAATGGAAGTAGGCATGTATGTATTACTTTTTTCATCAACAATTACCAAATTTGTTATAATACAAAGCAAATTAGTCCATCAGTGAATGAGCAACTGGTAATAACCTACCCTCTTTGACTCCAACACTCTCTTCAAATCACTGGAAATTAATCCTTTCATTACAGTGGTTTGACTGCATGCTGATAATTATTTGTATAAATTACACCATCGTGTCGTCTGCTTGTGGAAGTGGCTCTTCCAACCACAGCACTACTAGTTGCAGTAGGATGGTGATGCAGCAAGCTGCAAACCATCCCATAAAACAAACACGGTGGCCATCTGTTGGAGGAGGGCAGCCATTAACTGTTTTAAGGGCCTGGATGTGGTCCAGTATTGTTCATTCTACCACCCAAATAAAACGACTGTTCTAATCAACAATATGCATTTTAAAACTGGCCCATCATGTGTCTCCTGTGCCTGTGCTCTTTGGAATCAATACGTGCAGTGCTGACTCACACCATCAAAAGGCAAACTACTCTGTTTTCAAGCTGAACGATTTTCACTTCTGTTTGTCTCAGGTTTGCAGAATTCCTTTAATCTGAGATGTTGTTAAAAATTTTGTTATGACTCAAATTCAAATTGGAAAACTGAGACTAGAGAGGCTTCCAAAAGAGGCTTAGTTTCTTAACAGCTCTGCTGGCAATTTCACTGTAGTAGTAAAATACAGTGGTCAATAATGACAATAAGAATAAAGAATATGTAAGAAACCACGATAATATTAACAGCAAAAAAAAAAAAAGAAATACAAACTTGGAAAAACAAAATGTACTGGAGTCTGTACATTAGTTACTCTAGTTTATTTAAAATTGTTGCTCCATAGTTTATTTAAAAGACAAAACAAGTTTATTTCCTTGACCTTCCGTATTTCCAGTTAAATATTCTGTTTAAATTTGGACTTCTGGGTGATTTTGGAGATTTTTAAGGAGTTCTTAGGTCTCCTGTTGCAGTGGTGGGAAACCCATTAGCTGGAGGTGAGAATAACATTATGTAGACACAACATGGCAAGTTTCCTCACAAAAGCCTGCCAAAAGGCATAAAATAGGTCTATCAACACCTTTGTTGTTTTACAAGTGCTACCTTGAGAAATGTTGCAAATTATCCCTAGGTCTTTGATAGGCTTGTCATACAGAAAAAATACTTACTACAATCAAAATAAATTAAGCTAATTTTATTCATGGTTTCAGTAAGAGCTAAGCTCAAATCTCAAGCAGTGAATAACTAGCACACTGCATGAAGTCCAGACTTAAAAGATTCTCAGCTGGTAATTACAGATACAAGGAAAAGAAGTGTGGCCTGTTTCACACAAATACCTTTCTTGTATTNTCACGAGTGTAACTGGTCTAGTCCTTGCCTAACAATAAGGCTACTTTTCTCATCTGACTAAAGTTCTGAAATGGAAAAGTAAGCCAAACTGTATCTAATAACTTGAGGTCAAATAATTCTCAAGGCATGAGGAAAACTTGCTCAGGTACACCAAGCCCAGAAGCACAACTCCAGATCATTCTTTTAGATTTTTTCAGAGAGAATGTATTTTTTAGTTAAGCATGTTGAGGGAATGATAACATTTTTTCTCTCCAAAGGAGTGAGCTAAGTTCTTGAACTTGAAGGGAAGCTGAATGATTTCTGATCCTCCAAGAGGGAAACTTCTTGGCCATTGGCACTGAAATCCTATTTTAAGGATGAAAGTTACACAAAGACAGATTTTGAAGTTATGCTGCTTCAGGCGCACGGATCTGCTGTAGAGTTGAGTTGCAGGTATGTATTGGAGAAGAAATTATCCAAAATGCACTTTTTTACCTAACTTATGTGTCTGGAATGGACACAATGGATGTGCAGCTAAAGTACCTGTAGGGTTTTCTACTCACTGTTGGGTTTATTCTATGTGCTTACTCTGTATTTCATAGAACTATTTATGCTGGGACAGTGGCTGAAAAATATATCATTATTACTACACTAGTGAAAAATTACAAACTATTTTTTTCATATATTTGGTAATTTGAACTGCTGTCCAAATAAATAGTGAATTCAGAAAGGGGAACAAATGTGCATTTTTTTTCCAAATACTTTAGGGTTTTATGAAAAGAATGGAATACAGAAACACCAGTCTCACCAACTCTTTCACTTCTATTTGTAAAACAGCTGTGAAGAGCAATCATTGAGTGATACACTTGGAGCCTTTCAGCAAAGAAGTGTGCCAATTGTAAGTAATTTAAATAGTGGACATGTTAACTTCAGTGTGAACATCTGACTGCCATCAAGCAGAAGAGCAGTTACAGAAACCAGAACAAACTCAGAACCAATGTAGTTCTAAATCAGGCTTATTTCCACTATTATTCCTGCTAAATCCGCTGTATGAGCTGTGCAGCTAAAGACATTTCAGCCCCACTCCTTCTACAGTCTTCTCCCACAAAAAAGAGCAGTATGAATGAGTGTTGGATTCACTGAGATTCCTAGGTAAGTGTTTGCCTGTGTTGGTGACTCAGATTAGAAATCTAACTCAGAGGAGCTGTGGGAGATTGCTCTCCCTCTTCCTCTGACTCTGGATCAGCTCGCTCAAGGCTTAAATTAGCCCTTGTTTAATACTTCCCAAATCTGCCTGTCATACTGACTCTTCTGCTAACATGTATTTTGGATCTGTCATGTTTACTAAGCACTAGCCAAAGGATACAGAACTAGTCCACAACTAAGTGTTGAAGCATACGTGGGAAAAAAGATACCTGGCAGGCTCCACAGAGCCACTCAAACATCTTGTTTCTTCTTGCTGATTTTTCAACTTTGGCCAAAAGCTGAAAAGTCTGCTCCCCCTGCAGAGCCAACAGCACAGTTCACACAATTGATTCCTAACCCAATGGCAATAAAATCAGCTTAGTTTGGACTAGCAATTTAAACTGTTTAAATAGCCTGTTTCATTTTGTGCTGGAAGCTGGTGAGGGACTCCTCACACCCACAGAACTCAGCAGGGCAGCAACGAGTGTGGAGCAGTGAGTGCTGCAAAGTGTTCACCCCTGCATGAGGAAGAACCCAGCTGTCATCTCATTTCCTTCTGGTCCAAAGGTTTCAGCACCACAGAGACAGCAGAAAAAGAACGAAAGCAAAAAAAATTTATTCTTGTTATTATGGAAAAATCATAAGCTCTTATCTGAACTTTTACCTAATTTAACTTTTCACTTTATCCTTGCTCAGAAAGAAACAAGAAAAATAAGGAAGCTCTCTCCTCTAGTGATTTGTTTTCATTAGAGTTCAGTCTCTGGCTAATTGAATAGCCCCAGGTGCCAGACAGAACCTTGTTTGCAATAACTTATCTTGTTTTGGTCAGTTCCTCAGCTCTGCTACCCAACAGTAAAAGCAAAGCAGCAGATACTTCTTTCCATTGCTGTACTACAGTATAACAAAATCAGGGGTAATTAAACCCTCCATTTGAATCAGCCTAAGTGGCATGGCATATCTCTAGGTCCTGTCATTTTAATTGCCTAAAGAAACCTTCAATACATGCAGGAACTTCTCTCTTCAGACCATGGTTTGTAACAGTTAATAGTGTGCATTACACTATTTGACCTAAATGACACAACACTTGACAGCCATCAATATCCTAACATGATAAGGGTGTAATAAATTTGTTTCTCCTCACACCCTTCTATCTATTGAAAGAGTTAACTCTGAGATATCACATAAGGTAGAAGAACAGGGGTGGCAAGTTATGAGGAATCTCCAGGATAATCCATGTGATGTTATGCTGGTTCTGTATTAGAAATCTCCCAAAGGAATTTTCAAATATTTAGTAGTAAGAGCAAACACCATTAAGGCCTTGGCAGAAGATGAGATTTTCTCACACCTCTCATAAAAATATCTATTAGACACAACTGAGTGAGATCTTGTTTTTTACTAGGCGGCACTCTTGTCACACTGAGTTTGCTGTGCTGAATCCTAGGAAAATCTCAGTTCAGCTGGAATAGTATCATGTTTCTGTCACCCAAGACTATGTCCCTTGCTCTGACTTTAGCCTGAATAATTTTTATAGATGTAAAGAATAATTAAATGGTCATGCTGGAGTAATTGGGGAGACAGTGTAATCTGGTGGAAGAGAGTGTCCAAGCAGCTGGAAGCAGGCTTTCTGTCTTTTAGAGGCAGCCCATAAATGAGTTAGAAGCAGGGAGATTGTTTTACTGACAGAGATATTTGTTGGATTGATAGAGTAAAGGTAGTCATTGAGACGACTTCATGCACAGGAAACTCTGGTATAACCACATCTCCAGTGGGCATTATGCTAACACAGAGTATAAATCAGGATTCCCCCAAGCACAGCAGTGCATCTTTGATGTACTCAGAGGAGGAGGGATGGCTTGGTAAGCTATAAAATATTCCATGTCTGAAGGGGCTCGTCTGGACACAGATGTTTTTATTTATAACATATAAGTCATATAGGTATAGTGGTTCATATGCATGTTCTCATTAAGAATGGTTCTGGTTTTTTTTCTTGTAGTTTCATATTGTCTGTTTAAATTGAACAACAACAACAAAAAAGACTCATGCCAATTTAAAGGTATTAAAATGAGATTATCTACAAATTGAATTTAGATCTGTATACTTAAGCAATTTAAAACCCTGTCTTCGCTTATACCACTTTACTTTCCCTAAGTTGACAAGATTGTATTGCTCAAAAACCCAGCTGTGCTCTGACTCCAGCAAAAGCTGATGTACTCAAAATTAAGTGGGAAAGGTGCGGCTGTCAGGGATGCTGACCTACCTCTTTTCCAGAGAGCAAAGCAGCATGCACCTTCCTCTTCAATGCAAGGAATAATTTCTGTGAACTTTTCAGAAGATTATGGAACCAGGTATTACCTGGATATCACAAAAAGAATGTCTTGAATATGCAAATCCTTCTATATTATCAAACTAAATGCCCTCAAGAATTAAACATAGCAGTTTCTTGATAAGTAATTGACTTTCTCCCACCCACTGAAAAGGAAGAGATAAAGACTCTGTATAACATATGTCTGGATACATTCAGGTCGTACATAGTGACAAAACGCAATATGCCAGAGATTACTAAGTAGCTTCATACTGTTTGGCAGAAATGAAGAGAGGAAGTCATAACATTTTGGCACACATTCAGCTAGACAGCATATCTTTATTGAATGAATATACATATCTGATAGGTGACCACTCAAGAGACCAGTATAAATTGGCTGTAAAGCAGAAAAGGTCCTCAACAAAAGGTCAAATGAACTTGTTCCAAATATGACATGGAGATAATTTTTTTTGTGGTCAATTAAGAAAAAGGTTTTCCATTGGAGCTGATTCATATGGTTATCAAAAGCAAGAATAGAAGGATTGATTCTTCTGAAAGGCAGAAGGCATTCACTAGATTTACAAGGGTTTGCTGGAAAAGCATTATACCATGCTGTGAGGACCTACAGAACAAAGTTACATCTCAAAACACTGTTCCCACAAAATAAACCACCACAACAGAACTTTAGGTAAGTGCAGACAGCACAGCAGCAAGGAGGTGATTCCAGGAGGATAATGGAGGTAAAGGTTAGGTTAGCATCTGGACAAAAATTCCCATTGGGAAAGTGGGAGGAAGATAATCACTTGCTGAAGGTAATCAAGCCCAAGTTGTGGTAACTTCTGTGACCACCCCTTGGATACCTGTGACTTGAGCTGTATACAATAGTACCTCCAGAAGAATGACTTGAGACCCCCACCACCATGAAGACCAGAAGAAGAGGACCAACGGAACTCCATCGGAATCCATGTGGTGGTGACATCTTCGCTTAACCTCTCTCTCCCTCTCTCTCTCCCCTTGGCACCCCCTTCCTATTTTGATGTCTCTCTTTACCTCACATTACTGTTAAATAAAATCTGTACTATTGATTTTGGCATATGTTCTCCTTTGCACCTTAATTCAGGCAGAGGCATCTCTTAATAATCAGATCCTAACATATGTTTATATTGGTAAATCCTGAGCATGGAGATAGAGCAACAGCAAAAGCAGTTTCATTCCAGGAATAGAATAAGCTGTACTTGCAAATTGGCTTTTTTTGCTGTTTAAGAAACATTTCTACGTCCAGGGATTTGCTAGCATACTTATATCAGTCAGCATGGTGAAAGCATCTCACTCCTTCCTAGCCCAGCTATGTCAGCAAATTGTTTTAAGGGCAAACATGATCTAAGTAAAGGAGCTGTCATAGACCACTTTTTAAAAAGTTCTGCTTGTTTTAGTAAGATATATTGGAAATTATTTTGAATTTATTGTATTAGATTTTATTTACAAGGTATCATTATAAACCATATTTTGGATTTTAGAGGATTCCTACTACTCTCCTTCTGCTTCATCCTGTCATTCTTTTTCTACCATTTTCTCCCTAGACAATAATGTGCTACCACTGCAAGTAGAGTTCATTTGTGGGAAAAGACACAAAGAATAATGTTCAACATTGTACAAGAAAACTAACTGCCTCCTGGGCTGCATAAGAAGCAGCATGACCAGCAGGTTGAGGGAGGTGGTTCTCCCCCCCTAATTTGCTCTTGTGAGACCCCATCTGGAGTACTGTCCAGTTGTGGAGCCCCCAGCACAGGAAGGACATGAACCTGCTGGAGTGGGTTTGGAGGAGGGCCGTGAAGATGACAGGAGGGCTGGAGCACCTCTCCTAGGAAGACGAAAGGGAGAGAGCTGGAGTGCAGCCTGGAGAAGAGAAAGCTCTAAGGAGACCTTATTGTGGCCTCTCAGTATTTAAAGGTGGGTTATAAGAAAGAAGGAGAAAAGCTTTTAACCCAGGCCTGTTGTGACAGGACACAATGGTTTTAGGTTGAAAGAGTGTAGATTTAGATTGGCTAAATAGATATGGAAGATATTTCTTTATAATAAGGGTGATGATGATGCCAGGATGATTTTTTGCCTTTTCTTTTATACCCCTCTTATATACCCTTTAATATAGTTTTATGTATTCTTAGTGCTTTTAGCCTACACACTTGTAACTTTCCAAGCCTGGTAACTCAGCTGAGACCCACTGTACTGTTAAACCAGGAGACCAAACATCCTGGAAGCCCCAAACACCAAGGTCCTCTCTGGAACACATTTCTGTAAACTAAGACAGGCTCATCCAGGGGAAAGATTCCTTGGAACAAGGAGTTCACTTAAGACTCTCACAGGGGAATCTTTGATAGACATGCTAATTTGCAAGGCCTTTTTGTGTATTTCAGTCTGAGGGGTGCATGCATTTTTGGGGTATTCCACCTGGACGAAGTGCTGCACCCAAGGATCCTGAATTAAATACTGAGGTAAAAACCCCTTTTCCCCATAAACTGTGTTTTGGTTTTAATTTTAAGACCAGGGAAAGGCAATAATAAGACACTGAAACAAGTTTTTCAGAGAAACTGTGGATGCCCCATCCCTGAAAGAGTTCAAGTCAGATTGGATTAAGATTTGAGCATTCCAATCTAGTGAAAGGTGTCCCTGCCCATGGCATGGGTGTTGGACTAGATATGTTTAAAGATCTGTTCCAATCAAACTAAAGTGAAAACAAATATTCTTAAATTAAGTCTTAGATGGTAGAGATTACTTGTATATCAGCTCCATACAGAAATGGATTTCATTATTCAATTTTAATCATTAAATTGAAATTCCTAATTTAAGTAAGTACAGAGACAACAATAAGAGTTTCACATTTGATGTAGTCCCTCTAGGTTTTCTTTGTAGTGGAGGTACTTTGGTATGCTTCATCCATTCCTAAAGTAGACATCTGAAAAGGGTCAAATGAATCATATCCTAAAAATGCCTCTTTCTTTTCTTCGACTAGAAAGACCACCTAACTGAAATATTGTAGATGTTGAGAGTTATGTTAAATGAATTTCAATCTTGCTACATATAATCATGACACGATAAAAAACAACAAGAAATGGAAAGAGAGACATGGTCATGGAAAGCAAGAAGATAATCTGAGCAAGCTTCATAATCCATCTGTGAGAACTAAGCCTCAGTGGATAACTGTAATTACCTATAAGAACTAAGTAAAATGACATTGTATTTCATTACTCACTTGCTTACTCATGAATGGAGGAAGGCAGACAAGAATATTTACTTTTGTTTACTGAGAAAATATGTTTATAAGACCTCTGGTTGAACTTGATGCATTTCTTTGTCCATGCACTTTTGCATATCCCATGTGATCCCTGTTTTGAATTCCAGAATCAGTGGGCAAAAATATAATGATTTCTCAGAGAAAAAAAAATTAAAATCATAAAAAACTTTAAGTCTTTGCCATATATTTATCTAAGAACACAGAAGCACCTTTCCAATTATCTGCAGCTCAAAGAGTACAACTGATAACAAATTGATACCTTGCAGCAAAACTACTCCCACCTTGGCTCTAACCATCTAACCATCTTCCCAGTAGATTTTTGTAGGCTGATGCTCAAAATGATACTTCTCTCAAAGGCAAAAATAAGTTTTAAAAGAAAAGGAAGGAGGGACTAGAAGGTTCTAGAGCCACAGGGGAGATGATAAGTTTCAGGCACAATTAGAAATTGAAACTTTGATGGAAATGAGGAAAATAGCAGACCCTGTTTGGCTGGCCATGGGAAACCAAAGCTGTAGGTACTTGAGAACAGGTGTGATCAGTCCTGATGTGAGGATAGCAGAACAGAGACACTGGGAATACTGGTATAGGGAAAGAAGGCTTGGGAAAGAAAAAGGGAAATGGAATGTACAGGGAATCGCATCAAATGATGAAAAGTGGAGACCTGCGATAGCAAGCAATAAAAAGCTAAGTGGGATCAATGTCTATAGGGACAAGCAAACCAAAAACTGATGAGTGGACTACAAAGCCCCTGAAATAGAAAGAAGATTCACAGAACTCACATTGGCAAGGGACAAAACATGAAGAAGTCACAAGTGTAATTGGTTTGTATGCTTTACAAACCAATAGAGTTGGAAGAGGGCACTTATTTTTCTGCCGTGGCTCAGGGTTTCCGTAGGACACATCTAATATTAAATCTTTAAAGCAATATCAAGCAGTTAATTTAGCTTTAGCATATTTATCTTTACAAATGTTAATGACACTGTGCACTTAACATATTTCTTCATGTTTCTTCAAAGTTAACATATTTCTTCAAAGGTAATGCAAGCTGTTTTGCATTTTGTTTCCAGGACAGTAGACCAACTCTTTTTTGGTACTTCTTAAGAGGATTTATGAGGGTCTAATAATACCACACCTATACTCACTATCAACTCCAGAGTCCTCTCAGTAGTTAAGGAGTGTATTTAAATGCACGTAAAATACACTGATCCAATCTCAGTAGTTTTTAGCTATTATTTTAAGGACTGAATTGCTGAATTGCTTAGGGAAACAAATTCATCTTTTTTTAGAAAAAAGCCTGTCACCAAATAATTATTGTGGATCCAATTATTGGGCAAGATCTTACTGCTGAGTTCAGTGAGGAACAATGGAATACCTGGAACCTGTTGCTTTGTTTAATATTATCTAGTTTCTTGTAACCGTAAACTTTTTTAGCTTAAGGCACGTAAATAAGTATTTTAGAATCACTTCATAACACAAATTCTGCAGTACCTACAAGTTAAACTGGGGTTAGATTCTAAAATGTATTTAATATATTTGTTTTCTAGAGCTTTGCACATAGTCTGTGACCAGTTTACAAAGGCACTGCATCAAAACTCACCCTGGCTTCTGAAAGCCAAGCTGTGCTCTTTCCTTTTCACACATCATCACCAGTAATAAAGATTCCAAAGGCAAAATTAAACCCCAAGATAATTCTAGGCCACCCCACTGTCTTTTAAGCCTGCAATGACATTACATAGATGTAATTGACTGGAACTTAAGTAAATAATTCTGGTAGGGAAGAAAAAGGAGATCAACTATCTCCATATTCCCCAAACTGGTCTACAGTAGTAGCAGAAAAAAGGTAATTCTAGATTTTAACTCTTCACGTTTTCTTTAATTATTAAAGCTTCTTTATTGGTCTACCACTGTTAAATTTCATTTTATACAACTGCATTGAAATAATTTCTATAAGAATTTAATTCTCCAGAAGTAACAAATGCCTTCATTTGTCCATATGTCGTTGATCTATAATGAGCTTGTAGATTCATTGTTAAATTTTCATTCTTTTGAGTAATTATTGTGATAAAGAGAAGTTAACAATTGGTTTTAAGCACCAAGTTAAAATGAGCCTAAATTATTAATTATTTCAGAAATTCCCTCAAATAAACCAATAAATGAAAAAAAAAAAAAGTGTTTCCCAACAATTCAGTGCTAGAAGTAATGCTAATTTGGCACTTTGTTTTTTACATAGGAGCATAAGGAAAAACTACAGCTTTCTGGAATTCTACAAAAAGTTGCACTACATTCGATAAAATTATAGGCAACCCCAGTGCTGAACAGAACAAGCTATAGTTCACAGTCCTGTCACTCTTCTCTCCCCAAAGAAGTATTTGTTTCTGTCTAAATGTAACTGTATAATCAACACTCTGCGTGAAGAATCCAGTCCAAGGCAATGGGTGAACTCCCAGTTTCAAGATAAGAAAGGGTGGAAGATTTCAAGATAGGAAAGGATGGAAGACAGGGAGCATTAGGAGACAGGAAACTAATATCTCTTTGACACGTGACTTCTGCTTGGCACTGGGGATGCGAGCATGAACAAAAGAAAGGATCCCTGCAGAGGTTATTTAACCTCATTTTCAAAGTCACCGAACCTATACATTTCCCATTCATTTTAGAGGAGCATCTGCAAGTAAATCCACAGGTCCAGGATGACTCCTAAGTCCTTGCTTTCAAAAAACTGTCCATGATCCAGTTCCCCTGCCCCTCTCTCTACGGATGTCTAGGCCATTTCCACCTAAATTAGCAGATTTCTATCCTCTAGGAAATCCAAAGGAACAATGATGCTGAAGTGTAATTAAAAAAAAAAGAAAACTGTTAAAGCCTATCACTAAGACAGTTACTCTCAGTGATAACTAAGAACAGTGCAGTTCTGTGTACTATTGTTTTGTTGTTGAAGATTTCAGTAGGTAAGCAGAGGTATTAAAGGTGACAGAGTAAAAGAAGGAGGATTATACACAGAGATGGTAAGTTCCAAAGGGCCATGCAAGGCAGAAGAATTGTGCTTCTCCCAACCAGGCTGTTCAGTTTTACATTTCAGACCTTATTGCAGCTCCCCTGCCATGGTTTAACCCCAGCCATCAGCTAAGTACCACAGTGACTCCTGCCCCACCACAAGGTGGGATGGGAAGAAGAGGCAGAAAAAAAAGGCAAAACTTGCGGGTTGAGGTAAGAACAGTTTAATAACTGAAACAAAGTAAAAGATATGAATAATATTAATAACAGTAATTTCTCACCACCTACTGACTAAGGCTCAACCCATCCTGGAGTAGTGATCAGTGGCTCCTGACAAGCTCCCTCCAGTTTATAGGCTGAGCATGATGTTCTATGGTATGGAGTATCCCCTTGGCTTGTTCAACTCAGCTGTCCCCTCCATTCTCCCTTGTGGCTTCTTGTGCACCTGCACACTGAGAGAGCATGGGAAAAGTCTTTGACTGAGGATAAGCACTACTGAACAACCACCAAAGCATCAGTGTTTTATCAACGTTATTCTCATACCGAATCCAAAACACAGCACTCTACCAGCTACTAAGAAGAAAATTAACTCTATCCCAACCAAAACCAGGACATCCTCCTAATGAAGTATTATGTTTGTGGGCTGTTCAAAGTCATTAGGAAAAAAAATCAATGATCATATTACAATGTCCACTTTACAGGATGAACCACTGAGCCACATACAATTTATTCTATAATGTCAGATGAAAATACTTATCCCTTATTAATCTTAGGGATTAGGACTGATAAAACATAGTGAAAACAGTTCACATTTTTTTTTAAATAATGGCCACTAAAAATAAAGCTCCAAGGGTTAACAATCAGAGAAATGGAGTGAAAACGTAGATGTGAAGACGTGTTTGGACATAACACTTCAAGTAATATTTGTGTCAGCGTCAAGTAGTCATCACATCCATGTGGTCACTGCCTCCAGGTACACAAGGCAGACATCAAAGAGACATGTCAAAAGACATTGAAAGCTTTGTATTTATTAATTTGTTTCTTTGTTTTGTTTTGTGGAAAAGATTCAGGCTTCCTTTGTTCAATAATGAACATAATCCCTTTTGACTTTTGGACTGGCACCTTGTGATGAACTAGCCCTCTGGGCCTCTACACACCTTGGTCACAGAAATGTCCCCTTCCTTAATATTTTCATTATCTGTTGACAGATTTACATTGAAGTGTCAAAAAACTACTTAATGTATTCATAAAATCCAGAAAGCACTCTCTCCACTCATAAAATCCATATTGGTCTGGAGACATCCATGTGTAGAAGTTTTTTTCCTATTTCTTTTGAGGTTTTTTTAGATGCTACCTGGCATTGAAATAAAAAACAACCAACCAAACAACAAAACAGGAATTGAGGGCTGATATTCCTTTGGGGAGGGGGTTGGATGTTAGTGAGTTTCCATAGGTATACAAGCTGCTGCCTCACAGTGGAGCGAGCAGAGAGAGGCAGCAGCTCCCAGCCCCTGCTGAGTGCCCCTGGAGCAGGCAGCCCCACACTGCGACAAATTATCACTCTATGAATAACATCATTAAGCAAACTCAGAGGGAAAAAATAAATTGCCATTCAGAAAATAGCTATTTGCTAAAAGAAGCTGTAGCTTGATGCACCACCTCATGACAGTTCCTGCATTCACTGGCAAAAGTTTTCTTTTAAAAAAAAACAGTAATTTAAAAAAAACCAAAAAACAACCCTCAATGCTTTTTCTTAAAAAAAACCCACCACTACTTAGATTTAGGATGAACTAAGGCAATATATTCAATTTTGTCCAATATCTTAAAATGCTCTGTAAGATACTCTGTTATACCTAAGTCTAAAAGAGTAAATGATAAAAGCATATACAATTGTGTTTTCCTCAGATTAAGTACTTTCATAATGCATTTGTGGACTGCATAAATGTCTATTCTAGCTTTCAGTTATTCAGACTAATACACAAAATTCCACTACTGTTTCTGAATACATAATGGAATACAATGATCACTGCTATCATTAAAGTAACTTACAAAATTCTTAGAGTTAGCATCATATAAAAAAGAATGTGAATTACTTTATGAAACTTTCAAAACTGTAGACACATTTTATTGATTTTTTACTACATTTACTACATTTTCATAAGACATTAGCCCATAATACTTTCACTATGATAACAAAGTACTTTTATGTAGAGACTTACGGTTCGAAAATTTGTTTTTTTCTCCACTTTAAGATCATTTGCCTCATTCACAATGAAGGCATCTGGTTTTCCTTAATGAACATATCTACATGTATTTTAGAAACTGGGGCAATGGTAAGGGATGTCACAGGAGTGAAGTCAGCCCATAAAATTTTTAGACAGTGATACTCTTTGTGTTTATTTACAAACATTTCTGTTACCGTAAACTTTAAAAAGGCTATCTGAAATGAATTGCAGCTATAAACAATATAGACTATATGGTTACAGCTATAAACTTATAGTTATCCCACAGAAAAAATTTTGATTGTCTGTCCTTTTCTGTTCTGCCCGGAAAAGACAGGCTGACCCAGGCCACTACCATTCACCTACCACAACCTCTAGATCAAGAGAAAATAATTAAAAATGGAAAGAAAAATGGTCAAAACCCTAAATAGGGTCAGATACTAGGTATGCAACAGAAAAAATCTAACCATCACAGCATATTTCCTACACATGATGGTAACATATGACCCAGATAATTTTACTCTCCCTAACAAAAGGGAGCGGAGTGTGCTGTGTCAGAGCACTGGAACCAGTCCTTTTGAACCTTATGCTTTGTGACAGGCATCTTTAAATTGTGCATCTGTCTCCAGACCCACCAGAGACTGGCACAGTCTGATTCCAGTGGCAGAGCCCTGCTCTGGTGGATTATTTCTGGTGTCAGTTACACAGGCTCTGTGACTCAAAGGACAGGCTCCCATGCAGCCACCACACGGTTCTGTCCCAGGGCACATTCTGCAGCAGGGCTCCAGCACCCATCCAGACCAGACCCTTCCCAGAAAAACTCCTGCCAAGAGGCTGGAGTTTTCAAGAGACTCAGTAACAATATGGGGACTTGATGGCACAAGGTACTTATGTCTACTATGGAAGAATATATTGTTCTCTCTCTTGCCATCCTGACAGAGTGAGTGTAGAGAAAGAGTTCTGTGACACTTGCACTGAATGAATGACCCTTCCAAAGGACAACATGCTGTAGTAAATGGTTTTTTTTTTTTTTCTTTTCCAAGCCTGAGCACTGCTTGATGACTTCCAGAGAGCAGCTATGACCAACGGGTAATAACTACAGGGTAATGCATCTGGGTGTCTCAAAACCCTGATACTAAAAAAGGCACAGTATCATCAGGAATCATGATGCTATTAAAACTTTCTGACAAGAATAATTGGAGGTTGGGGAGACCACATGTGGGAGCAGTGGTCTTTCCTTGCGTCACTAATCCTGCTGATAATCCTGCTTTGCTGCAGGCTCGGACAGGAGCCAGTTGCAGAGTGATGTGGCATCAAGACCTCTACTTTTCCTCCACCACCAGGTTTTTTTTACACCTGCTCACCTTTTGGCCAAAAGACCACTACCAGCCCAGACAAGTGTTATTTTACCTGATTGTTTTTATTTTCTGCTTTATTTCATTCTCCAAAGAGAGAAGCAATTGGCTCACGGCAAGATGTGCTGCCCAAACACATAATGGCCTCCTGCCTTTCTTATCTTACCCTTTTTTCTTAAAAGGCTGTCTTCAAATTCTTTCTCCCAGTGAGATTCAGTCCTCAAATCAGTGTCCTCTCAGAGTGCTCTTTGAAGAGAAGGTGACAGACAAGGACCAGGCCATGTAGTTGTGCTAAAGCAGCTGAGGCACTCAAGTTTCCCCAGGATTATGTGATGGTGACTTAAGACAAGCCCTTGCCATTTGGAGACTGGCTCACATAAAATGAGTGTATCAAAAGCTCTGAAAATTTAGGTGCCAATGGGCTGGCAGCCCAAGTTGCTAGGAATAATTTACATCTTTCAGGGATGATTAATCGTTCTGGCTCAAGTATGACAACCAAAGCTACAGTAACCTCTCTATAGCATGGAACACAATAAGGTAGAGGAACCAGATCTCCTAAAGAGATAATCTGAAATCTCCCAGCCAAAGCCCACCCTGAATACAGAAGCCAGTACTCCTCAGTATCTGTCTTAAATTTGATCCTAGTTATCTTGATGTGGGTTACTATGTAACTCAGAAATACATGGTATGTCCACAGGTTGGCCTGGTTAGCATTTTACAGTCCTGAGATGTATCAGAAACACCTCTCAACATCACATCACGAAACTTCTTTGGATAAAGATCCTTGAGTCCTTCCACAATTTCTTTCATCCTACTCGTACCAATGGAAAAGACTCAACAACTTTGAATATAATCAAATATAACATTGATCTTCAGCATCTTTTACAGTGGGATTACTGAGTATTTATAGTTGAAAGATAAAAGAGAGTGGGAAAAGAGAGAGCTGGCTCATTAAGGGCATACTCATCCTTTGTTGTCTCCTAAAACACAAGATGAAACACAGCTGCATTACTGTATTTTTAGTTCTGTCTCTATTTATACAATTATATGGTTGGATTTTGAAACTGTAAATTTGCTGTTACGGATTGCATAATTTAGTTTCTGTGTTGCACTGGGTCATCCTCAGTTCCATTATGCAAGTGACAGGTGTGGGAATCAAGCAGAGCACAGAGCTTGTGGTAAGGGGACTGTAGAGCAGCGTTTCAGAGGGAGCACCAGATGCTCTGCTCTGCCCAGGCCAGCTGTGACGTTCAATAGAAAGGCAAGTGTGTGCATCACCCCATCTCCCCCCAAGTCAAGAGCACCACTTAACAACCCTGGGCACATCTGTTCCCAAGGACTCTGATTACTTCTGTCCTCCTAGGGGTCAGTAAGGTCACGGGAATCTTCAAATTCATTTTGGTTCATCTTTATGCGATAAGATTGTCATGTTACTGTACCATATGTACCACACATGATTCATTTGAAACTTGGTTTTTTACATGAGTTAGAATTTTACAGTCAAGGATCTGATATCCTACCTGCAACAGGTAAGCATTGCTCTGAGTAGACACACTTAGTTTCTTGGAACATACTAACATTTCTACAATTATTTTTTCTCAGAGCTGATGACAGTTCATGACACTAAACTGCAGTAAGAAACGCAGCCTTTTCTTCAGGGCAATGTAGATATGATACTCTGTTTGTTACTAGTCTAAATTAAAAACCAATATTTTATTTTGAAATTTTAGAGGAACTATGCAGAATATTAATTACTCAAACTGAAACATAGCCAAGACACCAGAGTTTAACATCCTTGATCTTGTAAAAATTAGCAAAGCATATTTTTCCTATGTCACTGGAAGTCGAAGTTGTAGAAGAATGTCCATATGAATACAAAACAAAGTTCCATACTGGGGCATAGTTTCATTACTATGGCTTTTGGGGGTGATGGTGGGGAAACCAAACCAAACCAAACCAAACCAAACCAAACCAAACCACATAAATGCACTACTAGAAACAGTTGTTTCAAAGATCTTGGATTTTTTAAATTCTTTAATTGCATCCAAAGTAAGTAATAATTGGAATTTGATATTGTGATTAATAAAACAAAAGGCTCTTTTCAAACAAAGAACTTCTGGTAGGAGGGAAGCCCTATACAGTAGCTATTTTTTTAATATAAGGTATGTGGAAACAAGGGAATGATGAATAATCATTGCAAACATGCATTACATACATCCAGCTTATTCATTAAATACACCATTCAAACATAGAGAAAAAAATCTTGACATTTAAATTCAAAGCATTTTGAAGTGATAACAGATCTTTAATATAGATCTTACATAGATCTCCAGATCTGTTATTGGTTAGTACTTTTATGGACATATAGAAATGCATTAAAAATTGAAAACAAAAAGCCAAATAAATTAGCTAATTTATATAAAAAAGTTAGCCTACCACTCTAGTAGTGTTAGCATATCACCCAACAATGGTCCCATCTGCTCTCCTACATTTTCTGTTGCTTCCTCACCGATTGGAGAGGTACCATTGCACTCTCCTAACATGCACACATACACAAACTCCCCCCATCCCAGAATTACATATCTCATAAAGTGGACCTCTCTTTTTTATTTGTGATATTTTTTTTAAAGAAAATTAGTTCATTGATTCTAGTTTTAAAAGTAAGAAATTTGCTTGAATGTGTCATTTTCTGGAAATGAACATTTGAACAGTTAGTATGTTCTTCCAGAAGATTTTTTTTTTTAATATATGAAAGAAACCAAGCATTTTCTACCTTGTTCTTTCATTTTCCCTTTGAGGTCTTCATACCTGTATAGTGGAATTTCAAGCTGAACAGCAAAAATGAGTTCATGTCCTAACATTCAGTTAAACTTCAGCTCTGAACTGCAAAAATGGACTAATGATAATATGTTTCCTCTTCAGGATATATGAAAATTAGTAATTACATTAGTGAATTTTGCAAATCACAACAATGAACACTGAAAAAAGCCAGTGAGAAAGTCAAGATTTCTATCTTCAAAATAAGACTATAACAGCATGAAGTTGAACAAGGCATTGGCTCACTCAGTAAACAATAAAATGAAAAAAAAAATATAGTTGAAGCACTGCTCACTAGAGAGCCCATTCTAATCATCATACCAGATGAGTCAAGATTCCTTCAGAAAAACTACTGCACACTCATGTTATTGAAGTCTGAATCATAGTGCACCCTTACAAGAGGGTTGAAAACAAAGTTCTCTGCTTGTGACGTCTCCTAACATTTGAGCTCTTGGTTTCAAAACCTTCCTAGTAATTTTAAATGTTTGCCATTTGTTATATGGCTGCTGACTTGCTGTAGCTTGGTAAAGGGGCAAGTTACTGGTTTGCCATCATGATCCTTGATTTCAATTTCTTCTCATTTTGGATGACTAAATAACATTTCTCAAACGGCACATCTGAAAGCAGTGGCTATTTTTAAAATTGTTCTCCTTTTATACAGACAAGCTGTTAGTGCACCCAACAATTATGTACATTCCCCATCATTGTAAGATTGTGTAAGAATATACAATACAGAAAGGATTATTAAAAGAGCCAAAATTAGTATACTAATGATTCAATTTGACAGTTTCATTATGTATAAAGTGGATAAAACTGAGAACTCTTTTAAATTACTCCTGCCATGCTCTAAGCAAGACCACTAAAGCAACAGAATAAACTGGTTTATATATTTTTGTAATAAATTTACTAAAATGGTGTACATGTACACAGCCATATATCTTTATTTTTATGCCAAATGTTCAGGACATTATTTTGATCTAATTATATTTCATCTAATTATAGTTCATCATGGTTAAAATATCAAATTTAATGGTATGTCACAGATTAACAGAATAATTTGATTTCTACACTGTTAATTAGAACTTACATTTACATGATTATGGAAAGTTATATATGAATTACAAAATTAATACTTAGTGTCTAAAAAACCCTTCTTCCTGTTTCTAAGAGAATCTATAGACAAATGAAACTATTAAAATATATATTTAGGCATTTAAGGCCAACTAATGGGTTTATTGGGGAACTATACTCTACTATAGACATCATAAAAGTAAAAAACTAGTTATTAAGAAATTAGATACTCCTGGCTAACAAACTCAAACATAAACTTGGAACATCCTAGGGATTCTCTGGCTGATTAGGTTGCTTGCCTTTCTCTTGTGGTGCACATCCACTGTCACTGAGACAGGAATGTCCCCTGTCCCCCAGGTGCATCCACTCTGCAGTTCAGACAGAAGTGGAAGCAGGAAAGCCTGGATGTGTGCAGGACAAACCCAGTTCCAGGCTTTGAAGTGCAAAGCCACATATTTCTCATCACACGATCACCTTACAGGTGGGAAGGACTTGACAGCTAAAGAGAAAAGAGGTGTTTGGGATTTCCTAGGGCAGACAAGCAAACACAGCCATTCCAGCTCAGAGGATGCTAATAACTCCGTGGCAAATGGCTGATCTGGCCTGCTACAGACCCACAGCAGACAGGTTTCTGCTGACATCACCTGGGTGTGCTGCTGGTAGTTGGGGAGATAAATTATTCCATGCTGTAGGGCTGGGTGACCTGTGCTGCCCTGCAGTTATGTCTGCCCTCAGGATTTGCCCAGGAGGAGATCCTTCCCCACTAGCTTCTGAGCTGTAAAAATTATCAGCTTCCCTACCTTAAATGAAGCTAGTACACACTTCCCACGCCAGAAAGGGTGAGCATGTCAACAACATAATGGTGACAGTCACGTTGCAGGCTGCAGTCAGTCATAGGGGCAGTGGCATATGACTCTATGAACTGTGCAGAAACATGCAAAATATTGAAGAGAACCAGCATTCATCTGGAGGGACAAACAGGGATTTAGTTCCTTCCCAGTGACGTCAGCCCTGTATGCAGATTCAGTACACAAAACAACAAAGTCCAGCCATTATTATAGTGGGTGAAGAAAATCAGAAAAGGAAAGGAAGTATATTTTGTGTATCTTTTTTTCTGAATGCATGGCAGGTTACACTTCTGTGGTAAATAACAGCCCACTGAAATGTCAAGTGACACAGTGTGTAGCTGACTGTAAGAAAGCTCCACATTGTGGGGATGGTTTGGTTTTGGATCATTTTAGAGTACTTTAACGCATCACAAAAGCAATTTCCTGTCCTTTCCTGCTTTTTGTTTTTTCCTTCATAAATTCAAGTACCAACTCACGATGCAAATTTGTCTACTGTCAAGATTTAGCAGAAATATCAGTTACTTGTGTACAACTGCAGAAGGGTTATAAATATGCAAAGGAAATTTAAGTACAAAGATTTGCAAATCAAGGAAGGGCTCTTGGCTGTCATGACCTCTTTCTGATTTTAAGACCTGAGATTAACAATCAAGTATAAATGACACCAAAAGAATAAGAAACATATTAAACTTCCTAGTCCTTTTATTTCCCCCCCTTTTTTTTTTTTAATGAAGACATTCAATATCAATAGAAAGGAAAAATCACTTTCATTAGGACAATGTGCTTTTATTTCTTCTGCTATTGCACTGGACTTCTCTGAATTCTTCCCAGGAAAGAAAACTCAAGAAAAAGTAAGATGAAAATGTAATACTGTTAAAAAATCAAAAATTAGGAGTCACCTGGTTTGGGTCTTAATAGTATAAAATGATAGTCTTTTAAATAGTAGTGGTTCAAACAGTATCACTCTGGCAATGCTTGGCATTATATTACACTTTCAGAAACCCTGGGATTGTAGAAAAACAGGCAACAGGTGGAAACTATGTAAATAAGTCTTTTCATCATGTACTGACTGAACCAAATATCAAAGCCTGGATAGAGCTAATTAGCTACCAAGGCAGCTGTTGAAAATTTGTCCTACCTGAGAATCTCAAAGGGATTCCAGCACTGCAGTCACGCTGGGAGCCCAGCTCATGTCACACACCAGATCATGTACAGGAGAGTCATCACCACAGAGAGCCTGATGTCTCTTCCCATGTTTTCACCCCAGGTGGGACCTATCTCAGATCACAGACACCAGGGGCAATGGTCAGAGAGAGTGCCATCATCGGAGTTAGCTTAGTTACTGGTACAGGCGATACTACAGTCCCGAACTGGGTTTACTGGTTGGTAACACATTAAAACTCCCTCCCTCTCAAGCCACAGGTTCTCTTGAGAGAGTAACAAAAATGATGCAACTATCACTGGCAGATTGCAGATCTGGTTTCTTTTCCTCTGCATCTCTTTCAATCCAGACCCAAACTCTGAGAGGTAAATTATGCTTAGTAAGTTGGCACCTACAGGTCCAGCCAGCCACACAAATTATTTTGAATTGAAGGTATCAGTCTTCTTCCTTTGAGCTGACACCCTGCCCTTTTCCTGGCATCCTCAGAGCCCTTCCACACTTTTCCTTGACTATACACAGTCACATTTATGCCACCACCGCAGGTCTTCCCACCTGACCACAAATGTTCAGATTGTCCCAAAATCTTATAAAAAGTAGCTTACACATCTTACCCTAGACTTCACCTTTGCTTCTAAATGGAATTACTGTCATGGATGCTGCAGAAGCTGTAATTAACTCTTTATAGATTACATTAAATCTTTAGATCTCAAGGTCTTCCAAAAGCAAGGCAGAGGTTCTATTGCTGTTTAGTGACAGCAATAGCCTGTTGATGACTATTGGTCCTGTTGACATGCTCCTCTTACCACAGTGGGAGTGGGATCTGCAGCATTCTCCTTTTTGCCCCCCTTGTAAAAAGCAAATACTGTGGAATACCCCCTTTAGTAGAAAAGGCAAACAGATCGTTCTCTTACTTCAGATGTGGGAAATACCGGGAGAGTCCTTAGGGTGGATATGGTAAAAACTGGGGAGGTTTCCCCTTGTTTTCCTTTAAAATATTTTTTAAAGCTCATGTTGTGAAAGAATATTCTGAAAAGCAAGTTCCTTATTTTGGAAGTCACTATAATTTGATTTAATTATGGGTAATTTCCAATAAAATTCATTTGTTTCAGTTACTGATCACATATCCAACTGGCAGCTGTGTGAACTAATAGATGAGAAAGTTTTGTGAAATAGTGTCTTGTCTTGTCAGCGAGAAGCCTGTGGTTTTGATCATATTAAAAAATGACAGGAGTTGTTGGCCATTTCTAGTACAGACATCTCTGTCCTACTAGTAGAGTAGCGTCCTTTATTACTGAGTATTTGAACACTTTCAGTCCCATTAGGTATGTTTTGTCTGCTTATAAATAGCTCTAAATACCATGTTTTGAAAAACAAATTTGCCCAGATATATAAAAGGGGGGTAAATAAATTCACCAACTCAGCAAGATGAAAGACTAATTTGCCCAAATGTGCATTCTACAGGAATGTAAAAAGTAATGAGCTTTAATGACAAATAAGTAAAAAAAACATTATTCCAATTTATACACTGGAAATATATGTGTATATATGTGTGTGTGTGTGTAAACTAAGTAACATTAAATATTAAAGTAGCAATAGTTCAACAAATTTTCAAAATTCTGTGTCTGTTGAAATAGAATATATGCCTGTGCATGAACTGGTTTATATATGTAAAGAAAGGAAAAGACTGAAATATAACACTAAGCATTTAATCTCATGTGAGGATGTTTGCACTGGCAGAGCCAATGGATGTGTTCCTATGAAAATCACAGATGTGATAATTTTATGAATACATGACTAATTAAAAAAAAAATTGGAGGTATTTTTATAAGTTCACAGTGAAAAGCACCTTGTGCACTTATGGTTTGCAAAACTTCACTCTTCCCCCTGTTCATATCCTACACTGAACATTGCAATAGGATTTGGTAATCTGTAAAATAATTAAACTAAAAAAAAATAGGAGGTTCTGGAATATGGCAGATAAATCAACTTTACTGGTTTCTGCAATATTTTTAAACATATTTTATTAATTAATAGCATACTTATTTCTCTGAAAAGAATGTAGCAAAGATTATTTTTCTAGGACTTCTTATTTTTCTCAGCTCATATACTATTGAGTCACAGATATAGTTTTGGAAAATTACATTACTATACTAAGGAAATATCCAGTGTGTGAAAGAAATTCAGAGATGATACTGAAACTCATGCCATGGTGTTATGAATTTCTATCACTAGGAAAAGTATCTGAATGGTGGGATACTGATTATTTTTGGAATCTCTCCTTATTTAAATAATCTTCAGGTCCTATTTCTTCAGGAAGCCTCCTACAGCATATAAGTTTTTTCTTAATTAACTGAAAAAAATGGAGAGGCTTAGTTTTGTAGCAGGGTTCAGGCAGCAAGAAATGGACTGAGAATTCTTGCACAGCACAAAGGCAAATTGCAAAGGCAAATTCAGGCCAGTGTAGATACAAAGAGCTTTGCAATATGGCTACTCACACCTAAAATTGGACTTTATCAAAAAGTAAAATTCAAGTGACACTTCCTCCAAAAAGAAAAAAAGATAAAATCTTGACTTCTGGGGTTTTTTAAAGTTTTCTTTGTCATGGCCACAGCTAGAGGTTTATGCTTCTCCTCTCCACCTTGCCCTCACCCCCATCTTGATTTTCTGCTTTTATTTAAAAATAAAAGCTAGAACCTTCAGAAAATCACCAAGAAATGCTGTGCCAAGTTCCAATAAAAAATAAAATGTGCTGACACAGATTTTAAGGTCAGGAGGAAAAATATCATAATTCAGTCTGACCTTTTTCAAAACACAGAAAATTGGGAGATAAAACTTGCAATGAGTTATTTTTATTAAGTTTACAGTTTTGCACAATGACAGCTCAAGTTTTCTCTCACTAGTTGTACTTTTAGTAGGATTTTTCCAGAGTTATCTGGCAATGTTTTCAAGGAAAACTTGAAGGTAACAAGAGAAAAAAGGATTTCTTAGTTTGAAATACGCTGACTGTGTACTACACAATGTCATTTGACTGCCTGTATCAGATATAGACTCTCCCATTTTCTGTAAGCAATCCACAGGATAGCATTCTTCTACAATGAAAAGCTGAAATGTGCATTAGGACATCCTTCATGCCAAATACAGAGGACAAGTGATCTCTTTCATTCCTTTGAATGCTCAGGGTACTCCAAACAATTACAAAAAATATAGAGAGAGCTAAATTTATAAATAAATTTAGAAAAAAATCTTTTCACTATACACTTTTTGAAAAGCTGGAGCTCAGTCAAATGTCACTGGAATGAACAAATATATTTTAAGAAAAATTTATTTGTGTGACAGTTTTGGATTTAACTTTTTCAGTTTTTCGTCTCTGCAAGTTTCTGTTTTCACAGGCATTAAAAATATTCAACTTTTTTGCTTTTTAATGATTTACATGATTGTGGAGTTTTTCTCAGAGATAAAAAGAGAAACTGTTTTCCTTGACCTTTCCAGGTAGGCTGATCCTGGAAATTTTGGTTCAGAGACCTTTTTAGAAACTTATAACCCCTCCAAAACTGTGTTTTGACTCCTCAGGGTTAGTAAACATACCTCAGGTAGTTATAACTTCCCCAGTGGTGATATTTGGATGGCAGGTGGCACCAGGTGTTGCTATCACAGGCAGTGTTTTTGCTCTCTGTGTACATTCGTGTGCTCAGCTTTGGCTGTGCCAGGCCCTGTGCAAAAGGGTTCAGCTTCTTCCAGCAGCTTTTCCCTACAAGTGATTGAGCAGTTTGTTAACTACAGGGTCACTTTTCATTGCAACACTGCTGCCTAAGAATGAGGTAGGAGCTTGGAGCTGTGTCTCCCAGAGACAGTGCTGGATGTTTTTTGGCCAGGAGAGATATCGATTCATTCAGGAACAAGTTACACCTGGAACAGATCTAGATTATCTGTCACTTGGTTACCTTCAGCTATGGATGCAACTGCACTTCTCCAAAGAGTTGTAATTCTTCATAAGCAACAGTCACATCAGTGTGCATTCCCCCTGTCTGCTTACATGTGCAAGAGCTGTATACTTTATACCCCTTGACGTGTTATATAAAGTTTGAGAGGACTTGAGTTAATTAAAAAGGTAGTCATGATCTGTTAGGTTTAATATGAAACCTTTAGAGTGACAATGCAAAATCCTTCTGCAGAAATCCCAAGACCTCCACACAAATGAACTCAGTTGATAATATTTATTGACAGAACACTGGTATAATCTCATTAATATTTGCAAATTTCAATTACAGGGAGGGCATGAGCCTGTTTAAGCAGTCACAGTTTTCCATTATGATTGGAACAAACACCAATTTATTAATTCGTCTCCTAATTTTGTAAAAGGTGAAAGTGTGATGCGGCTAAGAATGATATATGATGAAGTAAATTATTTTTGCATGGATGTGATGTTATTTTCTTCCTGTGACATTGAAATTCTGTGTCAAATTCTGAGAGAGAGGAAAGGATAAGAAAGCATAGGTCATTCCTCATATTAATGAAAAATTGACATGGATCACTAGCATTATGAAAGCAAGTAATACAGTATTTTTTTATTCAAGACCTGAATCTGCTGGATAAAAATCACAATTGCAGTTCATAAAAAAGAGGGGTAACTGTGGAGGAAGCAAAAGGCAATGAAATTGCCTTTTGATCCTTTGTTTTTTAACAAAGAATTTCCAAAAATGAGAAAATGAACTACTAACTACTACTAATTAAGCAGAATATTTTGACAGCAGGACTCTGTCCTCCTAAGGATCCCAATGAAAACTTTTGAATGAGGAGTCCGACAAAGCATCAAATGACAGGGATTTCATGACACATCTTTACATCTGCTATACGACTGTATGTTTATAGACATTAACACAACAATTTGTTTACTAAAGTAATGGTTTCTTTCCTCCTTATTTGTTTTGTAAATAAAATAAAGCATTACCATTACTTTCTATTATTTGGAATATATTCATACCAAAAGGCTCCAGTGGAGACTTAGAACCATAGTCTACCTCAACTAACAATCAGAGTCACCCAGTTCATATGGAGGCAATGACGTTAGACTAGGACAAGGATAAAATAAACCCTCTGAAGCAAACTGTGCCCTCCTTATAGTCAAAGAGCAGAACTGGTGTGTTTATGCATCACACATCTAACACAAAAGCAACCATTCAGCCCCAGAAAGAATAGCTTGCAGATGTCACTGCCAGGCACAGTTTGCTGTCAACGTAAAAATAAGATACATGATCTTAAAAGGAGCTGAAGAAGCATTCTAGAAACTCTTTGCTAACTAGCAAAGGGCTGGACACATGGCAGAGTGAACAAGCCTTTTTAAACACAGGGTAGATGAGAAGTTGCTAAACCTTCTTCCTAGAGCCTGCTGGAGCACTCAGAAAAGACTGTGACTAATTTGAGCAGCCAAAGAATTACTTTTCCTCACAATCCAGGTATACAGCATGCTGCAAGAGTTCACTGTAGCTGCCATCCTAGGCTTTCTATTTCGTTCCTTGAAAGTACAACAGTGAAACACATCTGCCTTTGCATTCTTCATTAGATGTGACAAAAAAAAAAAACCACCCACCCTAAAAAAACCCCCTGAGGTTGGAACCACAGCCTCATCACCTATCATGGAAGATGTCACTCTGTCTCATCAGGGTGCACAGTGTGAATGGATCTGGACTCATAGTTCCTTGGAGGGAAGATGAATATGCTTGGTGGCAGCTGGTAAAACAAGGAATATATTGAGCTCATCCTTCCTTTCCCTCTGGCTCAGAAAGACCTCCTCCCAAAGGAGAACAGCTCCAGTCAAGCTGAGTAAGATATGCTGTGAAATGGGAACTGTTTACAGCTTTTCAAAATCAAAATTTCAATACGGAGAATATAGAACACTTAGCATGTCGCTAAGGCTGCAAGCAAGAGAGGGTTCAGATAAATCAGAAAGGTACACTTGCTCAAGGCCTTGCTAAAAACTACCTCTGGGTAGCCCTTTATCCCTAATGATCAGGCAGAACAGATGGCTAACGGGTATCTGTCCCTGCCTGGAAGCAGTGGGGTTTATTTTGTGCCCAAAATCTGGTCCCATTCCATGGCTGGATGCCCACTACAATCTGCACTCTGGAAAGAGTCTGAGGGCAGGGTCAGATCAGAGGAGATAGGTGGTAGAGGACCACAGAAGGAGCCCAATGAGTTGAGCTGGACAAGCTCAACTCATCTGTTTTGCAACAGAAGAGGCCACAGCAGAAGAAGGAGCTGTAAAAGCCAGGTTGGGGGATATGATGAGAGTCAGTAACAATACAAGTAGATCACTGGGAGAAGCAACAAATGCTAAATAAGCAGAATATTAAATACTTGCATAAATATTTCCTAATTCAAAGAGGTGGTAATCTTATTTTTTCTGTATATACATGTAAGGGAATGGATTAAGAAATGCCATTGGTTGATAAAATAAACCTGTATCTTTCACCTTGCCTATTTCCAGACTATAAAAGGATCAGTTCCTATGTAGATTTCAAAATTATCCCACATATTTGAATAGGCAGTCAGCGACAAAACTAGCAGTGCAGAACAGTTAATTCAGATGCAAATATTAACAATTACAGTAACACAGAACTCATATAGTTAGCACTGCAGGAACAGATACTCTGATAATGAAAACTAAAATAACTGCTGGTATCCATAAATTCAGAGATTCTTACCCTACATTTTTATAAAATTCAGTCTGCATATCAGTGTGCTAACTGAACTGAGCTTAAAATTCTGTGTGCACTCTTTAAGATAATTTTTGAAAAGGGTAGCCTTCTGAGGATACTTATTTAAAATTCAGAAGGCTGCCCAGAATATCAGAGTAAGTTCAGCATTAGTGTAATTTTTCAACCTGACCCCAGAGGCCTACGAACTAAAATGCCAGCAGATTAAAATGCCTTTTAAGAGCCATTCTGCACTAAGTGTATGTATGACAGAGTTATACTTTGAGTTATAAGCAGGCAGTATCACTTTGGAGGCAGCAGCTGCCACAGTCAGGCAAGGACAATTTTGCTGTGGCGTGTGTCAAACAGTTGCAGGATCAGGCTAATTGAGAGGTCTCCATCCCTGTAACAGCAGCTTTGAGGTTAGTTAGGGGAGCGGGGGTCAGAGTCAGGCCTGCACCCTGCTGAAAGCAGTCAAGAGGAAGGCACCATTTTGGCCAGAGTAACATCTGTTTTTTCACAGTTTATAGGAAGCTATTGGCACCAGTACCACACTGTCACCAAATGTGTCATGATCTTTCTCCCTGAATGTTTCAGCCTAACATCTGTTCAAAGTACCTCTGTAAAATGGACTGAAATATTTAATAGGCAATTTATTGCAGAAAAAGACAATGTTTTGATATTGAGGCAGTCTGCAAAGCGATTTGCAAAGCTGGATCATAATTTGGAGCTTTTTCCAAGAAACAGGCTGGAGGAAAAAGCCTCATTTTTGAAAGAAAGGCACCTGAAGAAATCTCAACCTTATGGCGAATGTTTTGTCTGATGCAGATTTGAGACTGGCTACTAGTTCACTATCCATTATCAACTGCTTGGTATGAATCCCCCTTTTTCTGGACTGCATGAGTTGTATTCATCAACTGAGAGCTACCATCCCTGCAGACCAAACTTAAGGGAAGGAAGAGATAAAGGCAGAGGCACCAGAGGCACTACAGCAGGATACAAGGAGCAGGATGCTCTTTAGATCATGAATTGCAGTTGTAGTTTGTAGACACGCTTCAGACACACACCAAAGAAGCTCCAGGCCAGCTTTAGATCTACTTGCTTAACTATTCCTTTTTAAGTATCAGTGATAAATAACTTAAACTTTTTAGAACACTCTCAGATCTCCCTAATCATAATATGCCATGCCAAGTGAAAAAAATTCATTTATATTTAGGTGAGAGGGTGTACAATATATATTAAAGTATTAATTCGAAATCAATATGCAGATGTATATGATTAATAATCATACAGTACCTTTCTCAAATTTTTATGAGGGATCTTTCAATATCTGCTCCTACCCTATTGTTTCTAAATATATTTATGGAGTTGCAGGCTATACATAATTTTCCAAGCATGAAGAATTACAGGGAACTCAGTGATTTCACTAAAGCAAAGTAAGTGACTTGTATATCATCTCAACTTCCAAACTAAGCTAAGCTAAGCTAAAATTCCTGGTATGCTTCGTTAAATTTCAATGTTCTTAAAAAGTCTTCACTTCTTTGCTGGTCAAGGCTTATAGCCCCTCCTGAATAATGAAACTGATATTTGACTATTGCCTGTTTATCAGATTCAGATCCAGGGTTTTTTTTAGATTGGGTACATCAAATACATTATATATGTTCTTATGCAATAATTTAATCAGACTCCTTGAAACTCTGTTAAAAGCATCACTTAGAGAAAGAAATGACTAAAACATTTAGATTTGTTCATTCTCCCAATTTGAAACCTCCAGAGATACTAAATGCAGCTTGCTGAAGCCCTAACTGGATGTCCAGAGGAGGCACTGGGACCCCATGACCTTCCCCCTGAGATTCAGTCTTAGCACACACCTGGGGTCACAGCATTTGGAGGCAATTATTTTACCATTGGTGGGAAATTATTAGCTCTCTGCTAGATAACTTTTCTCCAAGAGCACAGTAATTTACATATGCAACCCATGAACCACAAAACTAAAATTGTAGGACCATGCTGAGAAGCAGAATCTCTTCTAGACAGCATTTCAATGTATCCACACTCAGAGTAATCACTATTTTTGAAGCTGTGCTTCAGTGAAAGAATAATAAAACCTTGCAAAAGTTCGCCAATAAAAAATGAAGAAAGATTAGAAAAGATGACTTGTAGTTATTGCAAAAGATGCATAATGATGTTAAATACAAAAAAATAAAAAAATTATTATAAAAGTCACTATAAATTAAATGTATTTTCCCTCCACAATTAAATTAAATATTGTTTTTCCTATGTAATTAGCCCACTGTCATACAATTGCATATTAAAACTGTATCCAACTATCCTGTGTCAGCATAAATTCCAGCTAGCTAAAAGGTACATATTTTAAAGCTTAAAGGAGTTTAATTTCTGGGACCCCACCCTAAAGGATTTGTCATTATTTTTGTTTTCATGACTCACAGAATACCTGTACTCACCAAATAAGGATTTTTATTGTCGTTTGCCTTCTTGGTAAAAATTAGTAATGCATCTTTTAAAAGAAGTGCTAGTACCCTCACCTTTTAGTACCAGATTTTTCAATAGTATATAAATTTCTGAAAACAAATGCACTGTAAATAGATAATAGCTTTCCTATAGCAGCAATTTCTGAATAAATTGACCCCAGCATTTGATAAGAAATGTAGCTATAAATATTGTAGAAAAGGATGCTGAACAGTAGCCACCTTTTCCTAAAACATTTTACCACATTCAAATTTTCCCCTGCTTTCAGAATATTATTGCATATAGCACAGTTAATGATTGGTTACAAACAAATATTAAGCCCATTTTACACTATTTGTAAAAACATCGTGCTGTGCTGTAGTAGCACCACTTAAATCAACTGTGTTCATTCCTAACAAGTAAAGTGAATAAACAGCATCTATGTGTTTGGAGTCACACTGACCTAAATAATACTAAGACTACATCTATGGAAATGAGTTAAATAATGGTAGGGCATGTATTCATGCCCTGGAACTATTTTTTTCCTGGAACATAAAACGTCAGGGCAAGCCCTGACACTCTTGTGATCTTGGCTACTTGACCAGCTGTCTCCCAAGGGTTTCCTGGGCACAGCTAGGGCACTCGCCCAGCTTTGGGGCTTTTCCCAAGAGGCAGGCTAGGTGCAGCCTGTGCTTGGGAGGCTAAGGGAGCTTAACCATATGGAAGTGGCCGTGCTTAGCTGGTCTCCAGACTAGAGGGAGGCCTTGCATCATTCAATTTATTCATAAAAATTATAGGCGAGGAGCAGAAATGCAGCTGTAATAGAAAAAACAAACAAACAAACATGTAAACAACAAACATTCCCAATTAGTCTCCCAACAGTAAACATTCCCAATTAATCTCTCATAATTACTGGAATAAAAGAGACAAACCCTGACAAATCTGTCTCTTGTGTCCCTGGGGGATAAACAGACATGAGTGGCCAGCTTCTGTCTACCAGCGTGCTGGGGATTTGTGCTGCCTCTCCATGCTGTGCTTTCCATATTGACCCAGTGCACTGGTGCTGATACACAGCCGAGTCTGGAGGCAGCTGTCTCACCCATAAGCACCACTTACTGATACGTGTCAACTCACATAAACAACACATATGCAACTAAAGGGACTCCAACACTACACTAAGTAAAGTAGATTTCTTCCCAGCTGCACAGTAAGCTTTTACCCACATTTTAAACATGCATCCTGAGCCTATATATTGTTCAGCTGTAGGGCATTTTCCTCTTTAAAGTTTTTAAAATGACACACTTAATTTCCCATTCACTGCTTTCTTTAGTTATGGCAAAGAGTAATTTCCTTTCCTCTTTCTCTTCTCTTCTCTTCTCTTCTCTTCTCTTCTCTTCTCTTCTCTTCTCTTCTCTTCTCTTCTCTTTTCTTCTTCTCCTCTCCTCTCCTCTCCTCTTCTCTCCTCTCCT
>VZTN01011151.1:46682-68465 GCA_013400515.1 Erpornis zantholeuca
TTTATCAACGGTTCATGCCCTGATTAAAAAACTCGCACCGAATCTTAACCCAGTTTATGCAGTTAAATGTATCGAGCCCGAGGCAGCGTGGCTGTTTGCCAGACCTATGATCCATTAACCTCTTTAGCTCATTGTTGGCAGGCAACAATAGCACACGATTAAATTCTTACATTTAAAGACAAGCCATTTTCTTTTCAGAGTAAACTCCCTTCTCCTACTTAAAAATAGGGTATGAACAATAAAAATTATAAGAAAGAAATAATACTGTGAGTTTTTAGCTACTTTGTGTTCATTTTATGGGCAAAAACATTGTATTGTGCTTAAGGCAATGAAGGCAGACAGAGTCATATTAAAAATTCTTATTTTATAAGACGGATTTTGGATAATTTTACCTTCACCACTGGATTAAATACTATTTAGACTGCCTGGCATTCAAAGTTTATTTCCAGTTCTTTTCACAGAAAGAAACCAAGCAAAGCCCTATACAATCAAAATAAGAATATGAAAATAGGATATATAGGGCGTTTTTTCCCCTTTCATATGTTATAAACATATATGCATATATATACCCTTTAATCAAAAAAATTCTGTGTGAAGCTATATATTCATACATAAATGTTTGTGCATGTATACATTCTCTCTCTTCGTATAACTACTGTATAAATAACAAATTTCAAAACAATTTGAAAATTAGAATAAAAAAGAGGCAAAGCTAAAACCACGACTCTCAGCCTCCTGTGGAGTGCTACCACTTGGAGGAGAAGTCATAGAATCACTGGTACAGAAAGAATATGAAAGTTATACCTTCCACCTTATTTTTTACACAAACAGGTAATAGAAATACATCTCTGGGAAAAAAGGAAGTATACAATGTTTTTTGTGTTTCTCTTTTTGTGTAGGAGATTAGGTTGTGGTCCTAACAGCCAAAATACTTGTTTTGGAAAGTCTGTATTCATAGAAGAGGAATCTGTCACTGATAAATCGAGCTATCTCACAGGGAGTGGAGGATAGTGTGTGCAAAAGGGATGACTGATCCCACGAGGATCTGGGGAAAAGGAATGGGAAATGTGATGAGGATGAACAGTAGGGCTAGCTGGATGACAATGGTGAATTCAAGAAACTTGTATGTTACAGTGGTAGCTGGGCCTGTAAACAAATGTAATCTCATGTGGACGAGGTAGCCGGAACGAAGATTTTATTCCTTTTGTCATGGTCAATCTGTGTTGTAAAACACATCCTACTCCTCATTAGAGAATGAAGAGTGTGAGATAACACCTAAATCCTCTCAAGACTTCCACATATTGTTTGTAAATCCTCTGTAGTTTAGGAAATGTCCTCTCAAAAACACCAGACATGAGACTATAGGAAATCATAGAGGATCTAAGTTCATAGGGCTCACCCTCTTGAGGAATGTTTTAGTGGTGTATTTTTTGTCACCTTAACAAGATCCCCAGATATAGTCAGCTGGCCCAGAAGATAGAATAAAGGCCCAGGGCTCTTTATTGGCTATTTAATCCAAGTCTTGATCCCATTGTCATTAAGATCAGTAGTAAAATTAAGAAGTGACTGCTACATTCACAGAAAGTTTTGAGTGTGTGAGACTGCCTGGTTTCAAGAGCAGATGTTAGGGATGGGAAAGAGATGTAAATCTACACTGTAGTGTTAAATTTAGGCTGTATTTCCACCTGTTGCAACAAGAGTAGTCATTAATGAATGAGTGATTATTGCTACTGTGGATAATATGTTAAATGATTGAAAGCAGATATATTTTAGCTGGTTGCTTTTTCTCTCTGTTTTCTTCACTAAATCTAAAGTGTCTTCTCCTTACTTAAGAGCTGTCTACTGTAGCAGGGAAGAGGTATAAGGTATCACATACACTGGCCCATCTTTGCATATGTTGTGTAGAGTAATCACACTGACATTAGCTGATGAAAAACTGTGAAGTTTCTGTCTATCCAAAATTCCCAACTTTCATGTGCTATAAAAGTAACAGATATTTGGTAGCCACAATTTTAAGGAAATAGAAAATTGAGACCTCTGTTCTTTAATAAAAATCTTCTGTTTACTTCTTTTGTATCTTTTTCTACTACAAAGCCTACTATCCAACACCTTTATAGTATTCATTTTCAGTACTGCAACTTGAAGAAGTACATACCATTTATTACAAGCAGGCATTGATGATAAATGACAAGCAAAACTTGTTCTCTGCAAGATTAGATAAAAATGGCAAGATTGAAATGCCCGGCCTTCATTACACTTGCTGTATGGCTGCATTGGCTTGCAGTCTCATTAACAACTTGAAACCAAGTGAGGTTTTGACACTCAAGAGGATTTTCTAGGAAAATCAAAATGACAGAAAAAATGCTGCAGATTGGTACAGGATGTCTACTCTTCTCTATATAACATTATGGAACCAAGATTTTTAGTTTAAATTTCAAGTTTCACTAATAGTTCTGGATTGGACTAGAGTGTTTCTTTACTTTTTTGAATATCTAGTCTGTCATAAATGTATGTTTTATATAATTGTCTCCCAAATTTTCAAATGTGCATTTCGTTCCATGTGAAGTATCTCTTATGCCAACTCTTTTTTAACTTATGACAGGTTGACTTACTTTTTGAAAAAAAAATGTGCTTCTCAAGAACTTTGTAAAAACTTAAGGGGTTTAAGAATCTTATAGGATTATGTAAACTTGTGCATTAAAATAATAGATTTCTTAGAAATTATAACCCATGTATGTCTGTTAGGTTGGAATTTGCCTTCATAACCCATTAAAACCATGCTTCACTGCATCAGTAAATACTATATGTTTGAGCTGTCTGCATATTATTGACTTTCCTGGTTTCTGCAAAGCATTACATCAGAAGTCCCTTCCCCCCTTTGTTTTCATACCAGAAAAATCAATTCAAATCTTAGATATACAAAGCAACAAAGGTAATCTAACCTTGATATATTTCAGAATTTATACAATCTCCTTCTTTATTTTGTTGAAGCTCTGCTTTGCAGGCTTATCTTCAGCACCTGAGAGTTTTGACAACTCTTTCTGAATATATAGGAAAACATACTAAACAATAATAGGCCGAGAGGCAGCTTATTTAAAATCATAGGGGAACGTGACTAGCATGTTAAGGAGAGACTTTCATTTTGGGGGAAAAAAAATCAAAGATACTAGGCTTAGAATCAAATTCTGCCTTCAAATATCCATGCATTATTCCCTTTAAGAAGAAAAAAAATTATATGGTAAGATATAACATTAATGTTAATGGAAGATCTATGGATATGTGCAGAGCTCTTTGGTCATTGGGCACCCACACTAGTCATCATTTCCACAGAGGTTTATGATGGTTTTTCTACTCTGTTCAATCCAAAACTAACATACAAGGCCTACTGACTCTTGTTTTCCATTCAGATAAGTATTGACAAAATAGCTGAGGTTTGCACATAAGGGGAATAATTCTAATCTATTTTACTGCTCATTCCATGTTTCTTCCTGACATTTACACTGCTTTCAGCTTACTTGGTAAGCTTGGTAAACTTCAGTGATTCAACCTGAAATTTAGTGTGCTGAAGTTCTGTCTCAGGTTGCATGTTTTTAGCATAACTAACCAAATGGCTCAGCTATACCTGAGAATAGCATTGAAGGACAATATTTCACTTTATTTCTTGCTAATATATTCATTGTAAGGCTTATTTTTTTAAGAACTCTAGCACATTCAGGTAATGGAGAAGAGACTTACAAGTTGGAAGGTTTAAGTTGACAATGACTTGTTTTTTCCATGAAAATTCATTCACATTTTTCCAGTTCAAGAAAGTCTGGAAGCTCAATTGACACATGTTAAATAGCAGTTTGTTGGAGTAATGGAATTAAATGCATATGTTTAGCTCTTCTCTACCCAGGTACATCCAAAAGTGGCCTGGAGTTGTCTCTCCCAATGTTGCTCTTAAGCAAGAGGGTCTGTTTTTCCTCTGCTCTTCATTTCATTTAGAGCCCAAGCTGCACTGAGAAGTAGGCTGTTTCAGCTGAGTGCTGGAATGTAAAAAGTCTTCCCTGGATTCCTTGGGACTTGGAAGCTGGCAAGGATGAAGTGACAGGGATTTCAATGGTAAAAAGTATGGGAGAAAGGTTTGAGACCTGGGAGGAAGTGGTAAGGAAGAGACTGAATTCAGATGACTAACTGCTAGGTGCAGGAAAGGAGCATGGGAGGAGACAAGATATCTGCCTGTGTGGCAGTCAGATGGGAAAACTATGTGAAAAGCCTATACTTTTGGATATGCTGATATGGAAAAAGAAGAAATCAAAACACTGAGGACCGTAGCTGGCTAAGTGAAAAGTCAGGTGGAAACAAGCCAGTGAAGATGTGAAGATGTGAATGAAGTCACAGAAGTGGGAGAGAGAGAACTGGAATAAGACATAAGAGGAGAAAAAGAGACAGAAAAGTCTACTACTGAAGTGTGCTATGCATGTGCCATGCAGATCTTGGAAATGAACCAACCATCCCAAACCTCAGCATTTCGCTGTTATCAATAAATATCTGTGAAACTTGTTGGCTCCTCACTCTCCTCTGGTGCTGCTCCACACAAGGGGTGACCATCTGTTGCCATTGTCAAGCCTGACAGCAGCTCTACAGGCAGAAACATACCCTGCAGGTCTAACTTCCAATCTCAGTGATGGATCTTGTTGGTACCAGGCCACTTTTTGAGATACTTGTGTTCATTCTTCTTTGAATAGAAAATACACAGAAGAGGGAAAGGAAGAAAAAGAGAAGCAGGAAACTGAAAGGGAAAAAGGGAACCCTTTACTTCTTATCACAGTAAAATGCTGCTGTCATGTATTAGGCAACACTAGAACTAAGGTTGCCTTTACTAACTCAACTCTACTTCTTCCCTATTTGTGTATATACATTCTAATACAGTTTAAAATTGCAAAAATATATACTGTTTTTTTCTTTAATCAAAACTGGATATCACTGCAAAAGATGAGTCCTGCTTAATGACTAAGCAGGTGTGTAATGCTTTATTTTCATTGTCTTTTGGGCAGATCAGACACTTTTTACCAATTTATTTAAACTCTACTGAGAAAAAATATTAATTGTCATTTCAGAGGATTTTCTCTGAAACCAGTCAATATGACTTCTGCATATCTCACAAACTATTAATTTACTTTCACAGGGCTTCCACCATTCCCATCGCAGAGATGAGAACTGAGACATAACCAATTAAAGCATGAGTATCCACCATTTTTGAGTGTAAATGTGAATTATGTGGAAATTTTCATTTTACTCTTTGAAAGGTTGTTGTGCGCTCACTTCAGCTGAGAGAGGAACACTTCTACAAATGACACCCAGGCTTTAAGTAGGACATTCAAAACCAAAATACTCAAAACTTTTGAGAAGTAGATGACCAGCAAATATTTGTGAATTTTCTAGCTTATGGCTAGAATTTTCTAGCACTGTAAGGGGATAATATTCCAGATTTCATGTCATCATTCAAATGGTTTAAGAACGAAACATTATTGAAATGCATATTGAAACTTGTTTCACTCTATATGCTTTAAAGATAGTAATAAAAGGCAGCAAGAACGAAGATGACAGTCTTTATTCCCAAAGGTGATGATGAGAGGTCCTGGAGAAACCAAAGACATTTTCACAATCTGTGTGCAAGCTACACTGGAACCCACTTACTCTTTAGACTGAGGTAATAACTAAGTGTAGGTTCTTCAAGCATAATGAAACTCTAAATCCCAGAAAAACCTGCTACTGAAAAGTTTGCTGAACATCCATTTTTGAGCCAAACTGGAAAAGTTTGTCTACTGTCTAGAAGTGCCTTTAAAATTTCCAGCTTTGAAATTGACTACTTCACTTTTGGTGCTGTCATCTCATTTTTTTGAACACTGAAGATGTTGCACTTATAGGAGGAGAAAGGATCCAAGCAGAATTAGAGGAGAGGGAAATTGCTTGGAATTGATAGGGGCAGGAAGAATTTCCTTCTCTCTCCATATTTTCTAACAACAGCAATGCCAGGATAACCTTTTCTGTTTTCTGGTTTGGAACAAGCATTGAAGAAAAAGTAAATTATGACAATTTCTTCCTTTATTGTTCACAATAAGAAAGTTCTCTTGCTAAATTATGTCTTCAGGGAATTTCAGTGGGACATAAAATGTTACAGTTATTTTCATACCCATTTTTGAAGGAATCTGGAAACCAAATCACTTTACTTTAACAAGGATTAATTGGTATACAATAGGAAGGAGGGGTAAATTTCTTTGCTAAAACCCACATGTGAGGGCTTCTATTTGTGCGATATTTTCTAAAAGTCCCCCAGTGACTATTTCCTCTGAATTGATATATTTGTGGTTAAGATCTTTCTGTCAAGCAATTGCTTTGCTGGATAAACAACCATCTGATTAATCTGTAACCCAAAACCAGGTTAGTTAAGGTCAGGCTTGTGGAGAATAAAGTTGGAAGCCCTGTTTTTTTTCACAATGTCTGTAACCATCAACAGTTTTCTAAGTTACCAGTTCATTTGAAGGAATACTCCAGACTGCTACTCTGATCCAGGTGCCTACTTGAATACACAGATCTCATTCACAGTGGAGAGGTGCTGCAGAGATGAGGCCTCTTCTCTTCTTCACAGAATTCAGAAAATCCATCATGCACATTTTGGCACTCTCTCCTTGAACTGTTGATCCACAACAAGGTTTGGACAATAGAAACAGCTGAATTTCTTTAACTTGGACTCTGGGTTTTTGGAAAAAACCCCAGTAAATATATACAAGTATGTGTTGAATAATGTATTTCAAGTGCTGCCTGTGAGCATGACTGTTTACATTTACTGACTTATTTAACAGATTTTTTTGGGAACAAGTCCAGACACTTATAATCACATGCTTAGTAAATTTAAATTTCATGATACATGTAGCTGGCAAAACTAGAGAGAGATAAGTTGCAGCTCTATTGCAGGTGACATCCTGTAATTTGGGCAAAGTCCTTCCAGGGACTTCCATATTTAGAAGCTGATGTACAAATTAATTTTAATCTTTCAAGTCCAGCTTTGGTAATGTGATCTTTCTTTTTATTCAATTTTTTCATAAGATACACATATCAATAAATAGATGGGTTCAGTCTCTATACATTTAGGTATTACAGAACTGTATATTTTACTTTTAGAGTCACTTAGAAGCACTAATGCACCTGAAATCTTGCTGGTGAGAGTGGAAGGGACAGATGTCATGTGTCCCATTTTCCCCCTTGCTCAAGCATGTGCCAAATAATCCCATTCATAAGGGGCTACAAATATCTCTTTCAAAAACTTTCTTCCTGTGTAATAAAACTGAAAAAAACCACTGTAAAATTTGCTTGGTGTAATGTCTAGAAGGTTTTTCAATTTCCACTTCAGCACATTTATGTCCACCTAGAACATTCTCTGTTTCAGTATTATGATTTAATGAGCTCTTTCTTCTTTATCCACTGACGTATTTATGGAGCTCAATCAGCTCCCTATCTGCTTCATTTTTCTATGTATTTTCCTACCAGAAAAACAGTTTCAGGGTCCTTTTCTCCTGTTTTCTTCCATGACCTCCTCTCTAAGTTTTCTCTTTCAAGGTTACCTTGCTGACTAGAAATCTCAATGCTGAGTTGCAGCCGAAGGCCTAGTGCAATGGTACCAGTGCTTGCCTGTCTCTGACAGATTCACCTTTTGCAATATGTTTTCAGTTTCTGTTTGAGATTTTTATGCTGCATCACACTGTCAGTTCATTCATTGAGAAAGTGACTGTCACATCCCATTTCTACAAAACATTTCCATCTGATAAGCCTCCAGCATGCCAGAGAACTTTTTATTATTAGCTCCATGGGCATGACCTTGCATTTCAATCTACTCCTATTGCTGTTCATCCACATCTTTTGGTATTCATTTCTGATCTCCTCTGTCCTACCTTCCACATGCATGGTTTGTCATTATGGATACAAACCTATGCCTGATTAAAAGCAATAAACCAGATGAATTCCTGAAGTGTATTCTGCAGAACTTGACCAGGAACCACCTTGATACTACTGTTTGAAAGTTTTGTATGCTGCTATCCCTGAAAATTGCCAATTTTAAAATTTCTATCTTAATTGTAATCCTTTTTTCCAGATATATTAATAGCATATCATGTGCTACAATATCAAATACACTTAGCCAATAACTTAATAGAAAAATCTACTACAATGTCTGGGGAAAAAAAGTTACCTCGTCAAATAAATACATGGATAAAGAAAAAAATCTCATAGTAGTTCCTTAGGAGAGAATGAATGCTTGTCACATTGTTTTTATTGCCATGAGAATGCTTTTTCATCTGCTTGAAAAAAAAACCAAGACAAATAAACCACCAAACCAATTCGTGGCTGCTTAAATATTCATACAAAACTCTACTGTTTGGATGTTAGAATAGGTGAATACTAAATGATATGTAAAATTTTATGAAATCAAGGTGATCCTTTCTAGTTTTCTGTCTGTGAATGACTGTAGCTTTCTCAAAAACTTAACTTTGGAGCTGAATTTTCAGTGAGTTAGGCGACCCCAAGTTCTTTCACCAAAATCCGAGGGTGATTTTCTCTCTGATTGCATTGTACTCAAAATCAATTAGCAGTAATAAGTAAGGCACTTTTTGGAAAAGTGATCAAATCAAAATGTGTCTCATCATAAGAGAGAGATAATAGTCCAGGAAAGGATTACTTTCCCCAAGCATTTAATAAGAAGACCAATTGACTCTTGTTTTGTTTTGAAGAGCAGCGGTGACACAAAGAATAAAAAAAAAGTCATAGAATTAGGTCCAAGAATTGGTCTAGAATATGAAGTAACATCATAGATGTTCTTTGAAGTCCTGTAAGCAGGATTACTATGGTGGATGGTGATTATACAATGTTCCCATAAGATCTTTTTCCCTGTTAATTATGCATCTCAGAACACACTTTTCATATAACAAAGGGTATATGTTGTTTCCTACCCATTTCCATTATGTTTTCTGTCAACATAATTCATACATCTGTATTTCACTTGCGACTGTTCATATATATTGCATAGAGTTTGAAATGGATTATTAAAACATTCATGTACTTTGTATAATTTCTTTTGTACATAGCTGCATGAACTGCCAGCATTACCAAATCTTGAAGGTTTTTTTTTTCCACAGCCCAAACTCTCTTTTTTAACTTTATATATATGTATTTCCCACAGAGAAACAATTGTTCTCACATTGAGCCTCAATAAGCCTTTTAGCAGGCGTAAGTTTTGCTTATTTTCGTCAGAGCAAAATTAGAAATTAATCCAGTGCCAAAGAGAGTTTGCAAGAAAGAAATTCAGACACCAGATTGCAAAGTGCTTTTAAGTACTCCTGTGCTATTTCCTTACAGAGATTGGTCTCTTAACACTCCGAAGGGGAAAAGCTATAGAACGCACTGTGGAAATATGGAGAATATTTCTTCTCTGATAATTTATTATGGTGAATTGACATAATGAAGGATGACAAATAGGTCTTTTCTTTTTCATCCACACAGCACTTCCCATTAAAATGTGAATATTTTCTGTGTGAGCATCAAGAGTAACACATTTAATTACACAAAAGCCATGCGTCATATGTTGAGAATGTAATAGGAAGAGCAGCAGAAAATGTACTGCTCAGTAAAGTGTTAAAGGGGCCTACACTTAAAATGCAAGTCTCTGTGGTGTTTGAAATCATTGAGAAAAATAATATTTTTTCTTCTAAAAGGTGGAAAAATTAGATAAAGACTTTGTCTTGAGCTTTTCTTCTCTACTGTAGGATCAAACTATTTGCCATCATTGCAGATTAGAGATTGGTATGCTAAAATATCCATGCCTAATATTTAACCATAATATATTCTGTGTAATATAACAGTATATAATGATACCTTGTTGATGACACATGTAGACTGTTCATTGTTTTCAGTATGCTTGTAAAATATTCCCACATTCTAGTAAAGACATAGTAAAATACATCAATTCAAATCTTCACTGAATTTGATGAAAGTAAACTGGACATGAATTTAGCCTTGCTTATTTTAATTCCCATCTAGAAGCTCACTATGAAGCTTCATAATTTGCCATGTTACTTGTTGTAAAGAAAAGTAATGGCCATTAGCATTGCTCATTCAGTAGAAAACCAGGATCATCACAATAAATTATAGAAAAAGAAAGCAGTTTTCCATGCTCTATTCAGTTATAGATATTTGATATCTGTCTTTTATCAGCAAGCCAAGTTGAAATAAAGTCAAAATATAGGGAATGTTTCAATAGTTAAAGCACAATTAGTAGTGTCAGATGTATCATTTTCTTATTTCATTTCATTAAGCATGCTACAATTTTTATTGTATTTTTTATTGTAATTTTTATTTATATCCAACTGGAGGTGAAAATTACCATACATAATGCAACAAAGCTAAATCTCTATGAACTTTGAAATCAATGCAGTACTGAAAAACCCAACAAATAAATTAAATGTCCTCCTCAACTGCAGTTTATATGCCTCTGCATGACAGCATTTCCATATATTTCAATTTTTTCCTTGCTTTTCTTTATATGTCAAAGAATAAGGAAACAAAGTTGGTTGCTTGTGTGGTTGGTTAGTTTTCTTCTTTACTTAAGCAAAGGTTTTTTTAAAGGGCACTGGGACTTCAGGAAACCTGTGGCTTAGTGAGCTCACTGAAGAGCCACTGAGTCTACAATCCTCTTAGGGTGGTTTTTTGTAGAGAAATTTTGGTAGGATGCATGGAGCATTATTAATCTATTGTTTTTATGGAGAATTTTTGCCCCAGATTCAGGAGTTTTTATTGTTCCAGATTATTTCAGGCTATTATGTTCTGCTTCACTGACAAGGGAAGAGCAGCTGTATTGCAGTGACAACATTACAGACATAAGAGCCCAGCTTTCATTGCTGCCTTAATCTAAACAGATGTGTTCACAGGTCGTGCTAACAGCCTGATTTGTATCTGAAAGCATTTTCTTTTCTATCATGTTCCTTCCCTCTGCTTTGTCTTGTTTAAAGACTCTCATAATTGTAAGGTTTATAGGGCACTACTACTTCACAGACTAGTTAGCTTGAATGAAACCGAAGCTAACATGACAACACTTGCAAACCAAGTGTCATTTAAATACCTTTTTTTTTACTCCTTGCCTGCACAGGCTTACACGGAATTTAAAGTACTACCTGGATGCCTGCCTTGCAAGTACGCAAACACCTGAAATGCTTTATTTTATATAATAAAATTACCTCTTCTCAAAGAATCACGCTGTTAGAAAGCTTTACTCTCCATCAGGATCCACTGGCACAGAAATTTATCAGAGTGTGGAAGGTTGTTTTAGCAAAAATAAAGTAATTTAATAGGTTTAAAGCCCCTGTTTTCTTCTGGCAGTTACTTCACTTTCTTTGCAGAAAGCAACCTTTTTCTCTTTTATTGTTCAGGGTCCTATATTTAAAGTGCTTTGTCATGCATGTCTGCTATAAGAACTCTGTTTTGAGTGCTGACCCTTTGTAGTTCATAAATCTTCTGGATTTATGTTATATTTTTATTTGAAGTCATCAGACAAAATGATATATTTTGGCTTAATGCAAATTAATAATACAAATCCTTTAGATCACTTGTTCTTACTCACTTCTTTAGTGTGTCCACAACATCTTTTAGTACCTACGCTTAATGATTTTCACTGCATCAGAGTGTATTAAGTGAACTGCTACATACGTACTGCAGGAGTCTATCTGAATGGCTTTAGCCATCTCTCTCTAAAATGCAGGTATCAGATTCATGCCATGAAACCACAGGCAGCACTTGAGGTCAAGCCAGTGCTCAAAGGTCAGAAAAACAGAGGTTACAAATTGAAGGAGACTGGGATAACTCAGCCTACCTACCTGTGTGGAGCCACAGTCAGGGAGACGTGAGTGCTGAGGTTAGTTATGGATGAGTGTGAATGAAGACAGCTCATTTGAAAGGGCTGCAGATGGCACCTCATGAGCAGGGTGCCCTCCACTGAGTGGAAAAACCCCGTTGTTGTGAGAGGGTTGTGTGTGTTGTCCAGTGCTTGCGAGGCTGAGGGGAAACTCTGCCAGCAGGGTGAGAGCTGAGGGGGAGAGCTGGGGTACCAGAGCAGCCAGATGTGAGGATGGTTTTACAGCCTGACAAGGCACTGCTCAGCTGAGAGAGGCTGTCAGAGAGAAGGGGGAGTTGTTGCTGTCCAGGAAAACTGGGAAACCTTTTCTGTTGTTCAGGAGGGTCTGGAACCCCTCCCCTGACATCCCAGGGCGATACAGCCTTTGATCTGTGCCTGCCACCAGCACACAGCTAAAGAGGGGAAGCATTGACACAAAAAGAAAATAAAACCTCTTTGCTGGACATTCTATTCTCACATCACTCACGTCCTTTTTCCTACCCCCATGAAAATATAGTTAGAACCAGTAGTTCATTCAAACAAAAAAAAAAACAAGAATGCACCTTCTGTTTCTCATGTCATTTATTGAGTTCTTATCTCATTTTCTGTGTGCCACTTGCACCTGGGCTCAGCACTGTCAGAATCATGCTGCAAAATGGCCTCAAGATCTTGAGCACAGAATGTTTTAAAGACTTTTTACCCCATTAACAGTTCCAACGTAAGATATTTTCAACAGTGTACCAATAACTATTAATCCTAGTTAACACGTTTTTTTCTGCTTCAAATTTATCTTGCCAATCACTCAATGCCACCACCACAGCAGAAATGGAGGAGAAGAAGAAGGAAAGACTTAGGGCTGCCACCTTGAATCTTTTATGTTTGTCTTCATTCACCTTTATATTACAAAACCTAAAACTATGATTTTTCGCCCTGTGATAAACAAACTACAATCTCACATTCTCAATGCTTGCAGTTCATCTAAAAGTTTTGGGAGATTTTTCCAAGGGCACAGATCAAAGGCTGTGTCACCCTGGGATGTCGGGGGGGGGTGGGTCCCAGGCCCCCTGAACAACAGGAAAGGTTTCCCAGTTTTCCTGGATTCCAACAAATACCGAATGGGTTTGTTCTGTGTAATTAGCACAAAGAATGAAGGGCATTGATTCAGCAAATGTACTGCTACCGTGAGGTATATTAAGCTCAGGCAGAAAGGGTGGTGTGGGAAGTCACTGATACCCTTGAACACCCAGCAGATACCTAACCCCACCTGTTGATAAGGCCAGGTATCTGCTGCTGCCAGATCAAACAAATCAGAGTTTTCTCTTGCAGCCTGAATTCAGTAAAATTTCAAGGGTGCTTACTTTTATTCTGAATGATAATATTTCTTCATGACTGTTAGAAATGGTCAATCTATTATGTTTATTTTTTGTCATATAGTGTTGTTTTATGTGTCTCTCAGTATGTGTCTGTTTATTCCTTTAATATTTAGTACAACATATGAAAGTATTATAGTAACACAAAAATCAAGGCAGAAAGCAAGCTCTTGAAACATAGTGGCAAGCACAATAAATACTTATTTTCCATATTATGGCATGTATGTCTTCTTGAAATAATTATATACAGTTTTCACCAAAGAAGTGATATGCTGCTTAAGTAAGTCCACTCCAGCTTATTGTAAATGGTATTTTTGTGGCTTACTTCCTTATGCTTTTGTCATTCTACACTTGATTTATAAAGAGATTCATGGAAAGTCATAATTATTTTAAGAAGGCAGCAGAGAAAGTGTTCTTTCAGCATGTCTATAAATCTTTACTTATGCTCTACTGAGAACACTGCTCTTTGTATCTGCTTTAACAGTGTAAGAAGAGTATATCATAATGCCTTGAGTTGTCAGAGATTCAGGAATCTTTGTAATATGAGATCAAAAGTTGAGACAATTTCATTATAATAGTCCTGGCAACAAAGTAAAAAAAGGATACCAATTCAGCTGGCACACTGACATGATAGCAAGAGTATATTCTTTCATAGAGTTAAAATATGTGTGGGATTGGAATGTGTGTGTGTACGTACAGACAGACACATGCATGCACATATGTACATATAGCTAAGAAGGTAGTTAATCTGAGATGTAGAAAAGGAGGTGACTGCTGAAAACATGGTCTATTTAAAGCATAATATTTCTGGGAGAATACAGAATATAAAATTATTCCCTCACTGAATGGTCAACAGTTGCCTTTCAGAAGAAGAAAACACTTTTCTTCCTGATGAAATCCACAGCAGATAACACTTTGTCTATAGCTTTTCATTCTCCTACCCACACATTTTCAAAAGAAAATTTTCCTTTTCTTTTCCTCTTCTGTAAGGAACTATCATTTTGTAAGGCTTACAGCCTGTAGGAGAAAAGGTGTAGTTATGGTGGTTACAGATGGACACAGATTTCTTGTGAAGATTAGGGAGTTTCTTTCACTGAAATTTGCAAAGGTGTGCAGAGAAATATTTGCTGGGAATCTTTTAGGTGCAGCAAATTCTGCTTTGGGTAGTGGTTAAGCTAAATGATTTGTTATAGTCCTTCGGATTTTTTTTAAATTGTCCCTGTGAGGTTGTGTTGCTAAACAAAAACGCCTGAAAACTGTTCATCAGAACCACTTTGTTTTAAGTGCAACATGATATTTATGCCTCTGTTTTTGTAAAGTCAACTTATGGTCGTTTGTAAAGAATAAGTTGTTTGAAAATGGATGTCTCAAAGACCTGTCTACAGTTTTAGTGTCTGCTTAGCAGGACAGATGCACTACACAGTAAATACTGAATTCTGAGTATTATAGATTCACAGAATGGATAGAGCTGGAAGGGACCTTAAAGATTATCTAGTTCCAAGCTTCTTGCTGTGGGTAGGGCTGCTATTCACTAGATGAGATTGCTCAGGGCCTCATCCAACCTGATCTTGAACACTGGCAGAGATGGGGCATCCCTAGCCTCTCTATCTGGGGCATGCCCAATCTGTTCCAGTGTCTCACCATGCTCACACTGGAGAATTTCTTCCTAACACCTGATCTAAACCTGCTATCTTTCATTTTAAAATCATTGCCCCTTGTCCTCTCACTATCTGTCTGTATAAAAATCCCTCTCCCTCCTTTTTATAAGCTCCTTTGAGGTACTGGAGGTCTCCCCAGAGCCTCCTCTTCTCCAGAGCTGAACAAGTGCAGCTCTCTCAGCCTGTCTTCATAGGAGAGGTGCTCCAGCCCTCTGACTGTCATCGTGGCCTCCTCTGGCCCCTATCACGTCCGTGTTCTTGTGCTGGGGACTGGGAAGAGCTGGATGCAGCATTCCAGGTGGGATCTCACGACGGCAGAGTAGGTGAGGAGAATGACCTCCCTCCATCTGCTGGCCACTCCACTTTTGATGCAATCCAGGATGTACTTGACCTTCTGAGCTGTGAGACCACACTGTTGTCTCATTTCCAGCTTTTTATCCACAAGAATCCAGGTCATATTAATGATATGAGTTGAGAATTAAATAAAAATTACTTGAAATATTTCATTTTTTGGATTCTGACATCCAGATATTTTTCCTTTTAACACTTTATTAAAAAAAAACCCCAGGAGATTTAAATAAGAAAAAAAAATATTTAGAGAAATCTGGGAAAGCTAAAAATTAGGATGGTCAGAAGAAACTGGTGGAATGCCGACACATTTTTGATGAGTTCCAGTCTACAGTTTTCAGACATGCAAAAAAGTTGCATGTCTTAGTGGTTACATAAAGAAAGCATAATCCATTGTAATAGAAAATATTTAATGTATAGCTCTCTATCTTTCTATTCCTTTATTGTTTTCCATTAGCTGTAAGACTAAGAAAAGCTTAAGTTCTGTCAAACTCCTGCATCATCTTTTTTTACTGTTTGAGTGTGAAAAACATATGAAGCTTAAAGATGTATTCTTCCTGACTGAGAAGAAAGATGCAACAAAATCTGTCTTATTTACACTGGAGTAAAATTTAGGATAATTTTAGTACAAATACACTGCATATAGTTTATGTATACTTAAATTAAGAAAAGATTATGGCTATCAAAAATAATAAATAGGTATCAAAAGTCATTGAATAAAAAGAAATTCTTTTGCTATTTTTTGTCTTCCAATTTTCAGAAGCTTTTCAAAGTCTCAGTAGAAAAAGACACAGCTGTTACAGTCCTCCTTCATGACTGTGCAGCTTTGAAGCAGCACAGATGAATTCTATTATATAAAATACCTTTGTCCAATTACTACCAAACCCAAGTACTGCCAAGACAGGGAATTTGTCTCTAAAGACACTGTTTGACTGATAGAATATTAGAGAAAGAAAGGAACATTTGACATCAAAGTAGAACAGAGACTTGTTTAGTTAGGGCTTTTTTTTTTTCTGTGATAGGGGTTTGCTAAACAATATTATTAATCGGTTTTGTTTTCAGCAATGTACAAGTAAAAGTATTGATGCCACTGATTAGAGAAACTATGGCTCCTGAGATATAGCAAACCTGATTGCCACAAACTTGGGACAACTTGGTTTTCTAAGACTTGCTACTTCTTACTTGCCTAATTTGCATTCCTAGTCCTGTAATCCTTCTCCTACCATTGTCAATGACTTAGACCTGGTCACTTCTGAGGTTATGAAAATGTCCTGAGGTGTTAAGTAATGATTGTTGTGCTTAGCAATGTTCTACATGAATCTGGCTATTTTCCCATGTTCCTTAAAGAAAGACCGTGATGTGTTTCACTGTCTCAAAACATTTCTTATATCCAAATTAATTAGCTTCAGACATAAAGTTTTTGTGGTTTTTTTTTTCCCCTAAATGCTAGCCTCACATAGAACACAGGAAAGATGGATATCCCATAGATCTATGTGTTGGTCTCTGTAGCAGGCCGGGTGGTGAAGGGGTAGGATGCTGCTACCTTCTGGAAGCGTTTCCAACTGGAGCTGCTAGGTCGAAGCCACACACACCAAATACACTCTCACACACACCGGATAGCTTCCTAGACAGATCAGCAGCAAAGACACAGGAAGGGTTCTGGTATGGTATTCCACATGGTGGTTTATTGCTGCCAGACACACCAAGAGAGCCAGTGACAAAGAACAAAGGGTGAGGGAGGGTCCAGGTTTAAGCACGGGGGCGATAGGGGCGGGGAGAGCATCAGAACCTATGGTCTGAGGGCAGGGGCAGTACACAGGTGGGGTTAGGGTGTGGGAGCCAGGGGGGAAACAGAGAGGGGAGGTGGGGAAGGGGAGAACATTCTGGAGCAGGGATGGGGGTGGGCCAATGGGGCCCACCAGGGAAACAGAACTGGGGTAAATTAACATTACAGAACAGGGTATCCCTGGGAGAAGCCTTTCTTTCTCACCCTGACCTGGGGAGTGTTTCTTCTACTAGGGTCCATCCCTCCAGGGGATCCTCGGGGACCCTTGTGTGGCAGGCTCACTGGACTCCACAGGTCCCAAGTCTTAAGACTGAGATAACGTCTTGCATCCATCTTGGCCCTGCTGAAGACAACAGGTAGAATCAAATCTGTCCACCTGGGGATTGTGGTGTAGCTGCCATTAGGGTTGGGATACAGCCCTTCTCATACTCCACGTAGATGTGCTGAAGAAGTATTTGTTCCTTATGGTCCAAACTCATTACTGAAAGAGATTACTCACCAAAGTTTATGGGAATTGCATTTGTCTAGGGACTATATACATGACACACAGGCAGGGCTAAGATATTTCCATTGTCTCTCAATTCTAAGTACTCAGCTTCCAAAAAATTATCAAACTTTGCAATATATTTTCTTTAATATCTAAATGATGTTCTTCTTAATTAAAAAAGTACAACTTGATTATATTTTGTATGTGTGGTAGTTGAATACATAAACAGAAAAGAAAAACCTTATATTCAACCATAACAGGCTTTCAAAGCAAATTCAAAGAAACAAACATCATATGTCTTTTTTCTTTTTTCTTTTGTTTTTAATGACATGCCAAGCTGTTCGAGTTTGGCTTTTCATTCCTCTGGTAGTAAGATAGTTGCTAAGAACTACAGCCCTCCCATATAAGTGATTTAGGCAAGATTATAGTGTGGTGCATTCAAAATCGACAACCAGTTCAGAGAGAAGAAGAGGGGATTTCTAATATGAAAAATTGTCTGCTTCCTCAAATTTTACCAGTCATGTCATGTTACATTAGACAGAGTAATAGAACATTAGCTGTGTAATGAGACATGACTGCTAAAATGTAAAGGAGAATGCACTTTCAGATTGGCTAGTCCTGTTGAAAGTGATAGCTTGCATCTAATCTGCAACGCTTGTAGATGTTATGCAAACCAGCTGTTTGCGAATTCCACATCATTTGGAAATTGGAGGACGTGTCAGATACATTATCAGCTTCACAAAATATTTCTGTATCTTATTTTTTGTTTCTAGATAACAAGAGGGTTTTGAGAAATACAATTATAAGTTATCTTCATTTAATACTTGACGGTTTTCTTACATCCTTTGGGTCAGAACTTCAATTGAATCATAAGAGGGTTTGTTTTACTGATGTCAGCAGAACTTCAGACATTTGAATAACTTTAAATCTACTCTGCTTTAGAGATGCAGTGGCATAAAGTTTCACAGTCCTTAGCAAGGTAGCAGCTAAAAATCTTGGTCCAAAAGTATTTTTACCTTGTTATGAGATGATGTTTAATTGCAACTAAAATATTTCATAGAAAGCCTTCAGAGAAATTTTATCAGGAAGATAGAGATTTTAATTTGAGATTATTTTGAGTCATTAATTTAATAAAAATATGATTCTTGGACTTCAAGGTGTGAGGCATGCTCTCCAACTATTGAATTCCCAAATATTCTAAGGCATGCTACATGTTCTCCTTTTTTTCCATGACAAATAACAAAAGGTTTTCCTCCTTTTCCCCACTCAACCACTAGTAAACAAGAACTAATTTCAGACCACTGATGATTTTGTATGCTACAATTCTGGGTTTCAGCCATATCACACAGCAAATCAAACCAGCTGTTTCAAAGTCTGAAGATTTCTAATATTTTACCTTTGCTGTACTACTGCTTGCAACAGAAATACTCTGCATCATGCAGGAAACCCTTAGAACTTGATCACATGCATAAGTTTTTTGTCTGGATAGGAAGAACAGAATGGTTCTTAAGGCAATGGACCCTTAAGAGCTAGGTGCTAGATTTATATTTTGGTTGTGTTGATTAAAATTGACACGATAAATGATGAATTTCCAGTAGTGGAAATATGAGATTAATTTGGTCAAAAGAAAGAACACTTGAAAATGGAAAGATTGCATGTATGGAAATGTACACCTAAAGAAAGTCAAGAGATGCAAACTTCTAATGCTATTGAATCAATCTGCTCATTATGTCCCTTACATTTAATGTTTAGAAAAGTAACTCTGCTTTCAAGTACTTCAGTTTATTCATCATGCTGCCATTTTATTTAGCTATGTGTGCTAGGCAAGCCTAGCTTCCTCTGAAATCACTAGGAATAGTCAATCTCATAAACAGCAATTCAGAACAGGAAAAATAAAAACATGAAAGTAAAATAGATTGATTTTTGCAATGCTGATTGAATATGAACACTTAGAAGGAAAACGGAGCAGACCAAGTCTGTGAACTGCTATGTGTGTAGTTTTTGTGAAAGTTTCTCATTTATTATTACTGTGCAATTACAGTCTTATCTATCCATACCAACCATAATTTAACATCAGTGTAGATGAATTGCCAATACTTGGCTTCCTCTGAGGAAAAAATATGCAATTCCTGAGCTGAATTATATTGTCAAGCAATGTACAATTTTTTAGCTCTTCTGTCTTTATTTGCATCTCAAGGGTCGCATTGCTAAATCTTCACAGAGTATCTTGAAAGAGCACCTCTTTATGGCTATATTTTTCCTACATATACTTTTTATTTAAACAGAAATTGTGTCAACTTACATTTTTAATAGCAGTGAAATCCTTTGGGTTCTTATTAGATGGAATCTAAGCACAAAATTCTCTCATCTGCTCTGCTGTACAGGTCTTTGTAGGGTAAAGAAATCTCTTTTATGTTTGCAGTTGTGGTTACAGACTGATATGCTTATGTCTTTACATTGCCAAAATGACAGAGTTTTATATATGCAGTTGCATTCACAAACCAGCAAAGAAATGAGAGAAGAAACTAATATTTTCCTGGTTTACAGGATTTCCTGATTTACAGAATCCTAAGATTCTGGTTTACACTTCTTCAGATATAGACCTCTTAGAATTTGCATTCACAGAATGAATCGTTGTGCAAGCTCTGATCTGATACCTCCTTTGGTTGGTTGGTTGGTTGGTTGGTTGGTTGGTTGGTTGGTTTGTTTTGAGGGGTTTTCCTTGATCTTACTAGAAGCCTTGCACTGCAAACAGATCCAGAAGTAGGACTAACGACTGAGCCTTGCTTAGGATATAGGAAATGTACTTGTAAAGAGAATTTTATTGCAAAAATGTGGCTCCAAAGGACTGCATGCTTGGCCTTAGTGCCATCAAGAGAATTTGTTTACACCTTCTCAATATAGATTTCATTGTGGATGGCATTTAAATATACAGAAGTAGAAGTTTGGAACTGTATTGACCAGGCAGCTTATCAAAGATAAGAAGAAAACCCATTATAGAACCTGTATTACTTATGATGCTGACCAGAAATTGGCTAACTAAAATGTCCAGACTAAGTGAGAGTCAGAGACAGCTTTCATTTGTAAAAAGATAGAAGAAAAATTAAAAGTGATTTGTGATAAAAGGAGTAAGAATCTTGAAGTTATTAAGCTATGCAATTGCAGTATCTCTTTTCCATCTAAAATCTCATTAGGATGATGATGATGACTATTATTATTATTGTTTACACAGGTAGATGCACACATATTTTAGTTGCAGGAGATTCCATTGTAGGATTACTAATGAAATATGCAGTGATTTTTGTGGGAGTGTAACATCTTACAAATCACCATGCAATACAGACTCACCAAGAGATACAGACTCTTTCTCACTGCAGGCAGTAAAATAAAACAAAAACAAATAAAAAAATCTGGGCTACATAATTGAAGTTCCTCTTCATTATTCTGACATTAGCTAGCCTCAGGCCTTAGAATCTGCTCCATTGTAATGAATTGTTAAGATTTCAGTTGGACCAAGGAGAAGACAACACCTCATTGTACTTTGTTGTTTGGAAGATTTTAACAAAATAACATCTGCTCTCTTATATTGTGGATGATTTAATTTTTAAACAATTGTTCCCAACCTTTAATTTTCTGTGAAATAACCACATAAATTATTAATTTATCTATATTTCCTCAAGGCGAGCTAGACTTAGGGTCCTTCATAAATATTTAAGAATTCTATTGGAAAATAAACAAAAACTTCCACTTAACTTTTAATTGCAAGTACCCAAAATCAGCAGCAGCATCAACAATAGTAAAGAGAAAGATTTCAGATAGAAACACTTTTTTGTGAAAGGACCCAGCCTTATAAATTTGTGGAAATTCAGTGTGCTTTTGCACCAAGTTTGCAAAACATGTATTTCATTTCAAAAAATGTCAGGAAAAAAAAAAAAAAGTAAAAAAAAAAAGTTCAAATATAANTATATATATATATATATAAAATACTCATATACATTTTTATATACTACTTACTTTTTGCAAAAGTGTGCTTTTCCATAAAATTCATTGGTATTTTTACTCATAGTTTTATAGTATTTTTCTCATATATGATATATTTCAATGTTTTCATGTTTCGGTATTGCTTTGAGATGTATCTAATATTTTGAAAATCTTTATTAGCTGAATTTATGTATTTAGATATAAAAATAATCTTAAGAAACTTTTTTCTTTTTTAC
>VZTN01011151.1:69163-84248 GCA_013400515.1 Erpornis zantholeuca
CTTTTTTACCCCCTAGGATAAAATCAGTGAATCAGTCATTACCTCACTCACTTTATAAAAGAAATAATTTTATGGAGACGTAAATATGTAAAAGTTTCAGTCATTATTCCAAAGGAAGGAAAAGATTCTGCCATAAAAGGCAAAAACAAAGTGTCAGCGTTTTCAGGTTTCCTCTAGAAATATAATACTCCCCTAAAAGATAAAATTTGATTAAAAATCCTAGTGTGTGTGTAAAAATGGAGAATTCTAAATATGTAAGAGCTCAGCTGTGACCACTTCTACTGTTTCCCTTTTCTTCTCGACTCTCATTTTGGTTGTGGCTCCCCACAGATATGGACTCAGGGGTTCCACCTGTGCTCTCGCCTTTTCCAGGGTTGTCCAGAACTTACTCCAAGGAAGTAAACAAAATACAGGGATGTGAGAGTGGAGTAAGGGAGAGTTAAAAGAGGCTCATGAAAGTATTCCCCCTGCCTTGCCATATGGATATTGATTTCTCCCCCTCAGGCTGAATATAATTGCCTGCTCTAATTTAGCATTGATCTACCCACCCAAGTTTCTTAAAGCACTGCACAGGCATCAATTAAATTGTTCCTAACACCATCTTTGTGAAGTAGGATAGCTATAATTATTCACACTTAGGTGATGGTGAGAGGTGAAAAGTGATTCGTCCTGAGCTATTCAGTGAAACAAGCCAGGAATAAAGCATGAGACAATTATACCCTGCCATGTGCCTGTTATCAGATCATTCAGAGTTTTTCAAAAGGCAAAATATTTGCTCATCTAACGACTTGGGATTCCAGTGAAACATACCTGGTTAGATAATGAATGTACTGTGACTGCTGCTGATCATATTGGATGTGCCTATTGCCTTGACTTTTCTCTTTTGTGGGATTTTTCCACTGTCTAATTTTTTGTCTTTTTTGATTCCATCCATGCTGTTTAAAATGTAAGAGGCTTTTATTTTCTATGGTTCAGCTCTTGGCACGTGATTGTTGATTTGTTCTCCGTTAGGAACTTTTATGTTTTATTACCTGCAAGAGATAACACCTCTTGCTGCTGAGGATGACAAACATGGTTTTGCTCCTCTGATTTTTGGTGTCATTTGATTTAGTAGTTCAAGAGAAATCAGCTAGGGTGCTGATGAGGAGAAACAAGTACAAAGTATTTCATATACACATCCAAGAGTTCAGAAAAATTAAAAGTTCTAGCATATTTACTATGAAAGCCCAATGCTAAAGCAATACATGGGTTAGAAAATTCTTTGAATCAGAAAGTAGCAATAAACCAAAGCCATACTGGGTATCAGATTTAATTTAATTTAGACAGCTTCTCTGTGAAATATGAGACTTGTAGTCAATGAAGAGAAAAACACAAATAAACCCCCGCACACACACCTGGCACACTTTTACAAGGCTTTTGTCCTGTACATGGGCAAACATTGACAGATTTGTTCAAATGCAAGTTGGACACAACCTTTACCCTTCTGATTCAAGCTTTATCATATTGAAATAGAGAGAAAATGATATTGATATTGGAAAGCTGTACAATATGTACAAACTTTAATTATCAGCTAGGCTATGCTACCCAATGCCTTCACAGAGAAACCACAGGAATGTCAATAACTCAGTACTTATTATTTGACCTCATTTTGCTACACTGCTTGGCTTAAACAATGTAAGTCTTCATTTTTGGCCAAGAATTTCCGACTTCAAAGAATCCCCTCTGGGTGGCACTTAGGGCCCTGGGTTAACTTTAAACATGTTCATAATATGATCCAAGTTCCCTTAGGCTTCACTGTTAACATTCTAGAAAATTAGAGACATAGAATACAAATTCCTTAGGCTGCTTCTTCTGAGGCATACATTTTTCAGAATAGGAGATATAAGAGACAGCAATGAATTCACTTGACTCCCGATGAAGTGATGGAAATTAGGCAGTGTTTCCTGGCTCTGACTCTTACAAATATGCAATGACTAATTAAAAAAAGTGTGGTTGGTGTGGATTTTGTTTTATTTTTGTTCCATTTTTGTTTGATGGTTTGATTTGGTTTAAATAGGACCTAGACCCATAATCTTCTTCTAACAGACTCTAGTTTGAGGCCTTCCCATGAAGGTAACGATTTACAAAGGATCAAAGAGTTGCAGGCCTAGTTTTTACTTTCTCCACTATAGTCACAAATATATAGTCTCTGTATGCCTCATCTCTATGATGATACATTCTACTGTAAGAAGTTTGGACTCTCTAATCCTTCCACATGGTGGGCTGTGGAGCAAACTGTCCCACTCGCCTGCCACTAGTCTACATGTAGTGCCTGAAAAAACTGCATTGTGAAGGAAATATCATTATTTTTATAAGCTTAACCATGTTACAACACAATGAATCATGTCTAACACTAAACAGAGAAAATATACGATTATCACAGTCTGTTGGTATTTACTGCATTTTGAGATCTCCTTGAAACACATCTGAGTCCCAAATTGCACAATTACTGTGAAGCTCCAGTGTGAAGCACTTAGTGAAGCAATTTCCCCACGTGTCCAGGATCACCAAAAAAGAGGAGAGGAGAGGAGAGGAGAGGAGAGTAGGGGAAAGATGATTGGTGTGGAGAGGGTTGCTAAGGTCAGGAGTATGAATGTGTTTAGGACTATTGATTGGTCCATTACTTTCACTTGGATTTGCACCAAGGTAGCTGGTTNGGAGAGGAGACATGTTGACTTTCTTGCCTTGGCTGACACTGCCTTTTCCTTTCTCAAGGTATGGAGGACTTAGTCCTGATCTTACACAGAAGTTGCTGTCCTGCCTACCCTGAAAGTTGATGGAGCAGGTTGCCTCTGAAGTAACTGGGCTAGAAGAGTCAATATTGCATATGAATTTATTGTTTGGAAATAGTATTTATGCTCTCATTTTCCCCCTCAAGTAAAAGTAAGGCTTGGGCATCAGTGCTCAAATAGCAAATTTTGTTTATATGCTATTTAAAAAGGGATCTGTGCCTATAAGTGCAGTTAAGTAAGAAGTGGGATAATTGCTTTTGTTAATTTTCCACTTACAGAATGAAACAGGGAACTTAATGTATATCTAGATCTATCCATACACACAAAGGGAAGAACAAGTAATTAAACATAGCAAGTTCTTTGTAAAAATAGCAGCAAAGAATCTTTGGCTTCATGGTGTTGTCCAGGAAGTAAGGCAGATAATAGCTTTCCCTGATAAAAGTTTCCCAGTCAAAGAACACATTTAACAGTAGCAATACCTGAAGCCCATACTGTGCAACTTTAGACATCACCTCAGCTGCTGAACAGTTGGACATATTCATAGGGGCTTTTTGATAACCCCAGGACATAATGTGTGCTCTGATCATCTACAAGAAATAGGAATCCTTTTCATATCCATGACCTACCATGCATTTTAACTGGGAGAGGAAAGGTACTTATCAAGATAACACTGACAGGTGGCAGAGCAACTTGAACAGTACAAGATAGAAATTCTCAGCCAGAGGGTGGCAAGAGAAAATGAAATAATGCTGACTGGTGTAAGCTGATATGTCTCCAGTTACAGCATCCTGATTGTGTGAAATAGAACATTGGGAGAGACTTGGATTGATAAAGTTGATAATTCTGATTTTCTCCCTATTGGAGTTTGTTTTCCTTACGGTATTCTTTCACACTGAATACAATCATGCTTTGTGCAGCAATAATAGGAATAACTTTAAGATTAAGCAACTGAGAAGAGCAGTTTTTTTCCTTTTCTGCTTGCAAAAGAACAATCATTAGATTCTGAATCATGTGGCTCCAACTAATCTGCTTAAAGGAAGAAGGTATTTTTCAGGCATCCTGAGTCATGGTTCCCTTTTATATAATCTTCTCTTTGTCACATAATCATTTGCCTTCTCCATGACCTGAATAAGCTAAAAATAACTCAAGGATGGTACATTATCCTTAGTTTGTTAGCTGTTAAGTTTAAAGTAAGTTCTCTACCTTCTACCTTTTCATCACCAAACCGAACCGGAACCCCAGCTGGACTTAGATCTGAACTTTTATTATGAACACATGGTTGTTTGGTTTTTTTGTTTGTTTGTTTTTTGAGAGAAGTCAAGTATTTGATAGATGTAAAGAGACAGGTTTCCCTAAAGTTTCTCTTCTTCAATCTTACTGCTGTGTAGTGAAAGTGTTTCACTAACATTACTTGCAAATATCATCAGCACATTTTAGATGCTTTAGGCTATTTTTCTAAGTCAAAATATTCGGAAACTCAATATCACCACCACCATCAACTCCTTTGACAGTTATTTCAGATTTACAGTTCTTTTGTTATGGCATGAGCTCTGGCAGCCCATAGACACCTGAGAAAATAGGTGAATTTGACCCTGTATATTTTTGCCTAAATTAATCAACTTCAGTACTATTTTAGTATTAGTGGCAAAAAAACAGTAGAAGTCAGATTTAAAGTTACTTATAACTTCCTTTTAGCTTCATGCATACATAGGTACATGCACATGTGAACTATAAATACACAGCTGTCTCTTGATAGGCATATATGATTACTAGCTTTAATTGCCTCTCAACAAACTAAAATGGTTTAAAAATGCCTCTGTATTATCTGATAATGTATGGTGTTTGCTGCAGCTTGTATTAAGTGTGAGTTAATCTCTCAAAAAGCAGTGTTTTACCAAGTCTCAAGGTTGGCTGTAGGACACACCATTTTATCTAATATCACACAGGAGATCAGTTATTTCCCATTGTGATTCCCAGTTGGCATCTTGCAGTGAGCTTGTTTACTGCTCCACAGCAGAATAGATTGTCTGCTGTTAAGTACAAAAACGCTGCATAAAACTAGTGTTAAGTCTCTGGTTTAAGCTGACAAGTTCTTGGGAAGTCTAAATTAAAGATGAAGTATCACAACAGCACTTGTTTTTTTGCAGCAATATTACCTTGGAATGGGAAAGGAAGGCTGCATAGGCAACAGTTTTTCTCTAGCCATTACCACGTCAGTTTTTTACTTAGATTCAGAAAAGTAAGAGCTTTTACAAGGTCCTTGTTTTTCCTTTTCAGACATGAAAAAAGCAGTGTAAGTGGGCCAGTACTTATAGGCCAGATTTTGGTACAATTGTAATTTGATGTGATTGGGGTATAAGAATAGTATTTCTAACAGAGATGTTGACTGAGCAGCCAGGCAGTACACTTATAACTGACAAGATGATAAAATCAGTTCTTCAGGAGAACAGCAAACCTACTTGAATTGAGAGGTATTGGATTAACTGATTTAAAAGGTCTGACATAAGTAATCCAAAAGTAGTATTAGAAATCTTGTATAGTGAAGCTTGTTCTTTCTCTGTGTCAACAGAATCCTTAAAGGCAGGCAGTGAGAAAAAGAACTTTTAGATATAAAACTAAAAAGGAAGCATGCCAAAGCAAACACAAAGAAAGGGACATATTCTGATTGCTGAGATTAGAATAAATGGGTGGAAAGGGAAAAAGTGCTCTTCAAGAAGTGTGACCGCAGAGCAGAAGACATCAAAGGAAGGTGGGCATGCCTGTGAAACAAAATAGGAAATAAGATTCTAAGAGGACTAATTAAGAGGGAGAACAAAGAAAAGTAGTGTTTGTTAGATAAATTACATGTCTAGGAGAAGAATTAAAAATAATATTTTCTTTCATGTCAGTATTATGAATTTTGTCTCTACTATGCAGAGAAAAAGTAAAATGAAGAATAAATATAAGACAATTCGGATCACTCTAAGCTCATGAGTTCTCAGCAGGGCTAGACTAACAAAATGATACCTATCCCACCACCTATATCTCTTCACAGTACTATTTCCAGGCATACAGAAACCTATGTTTGTCAGAAGAAAAACTCCTGAGCAGCCTGCATGAGGGAAAGAATAATCCTTGTATATTCTTTCAAATGAAAAAAATAAATAAAAAAAGGAGCACCTTATGCTAAACTCAGCACACTTGGGCGGAAAAAAGAAAGATTTGCAGAAATGATATTTCTACCAGTTACTATTCTAGTCTCTGGTTAAGTCACCTAACTTAGACCCCTTAGTCATTTAGATTTTTTGTATGGACAGCAGACAAAAAACCCAGCACCTTGAGGCCACTAGTATTCTAATTTATCTGCAGAAACATCTTCTCTCTTGGCAACTATGATCCTAAAATACACATAATCAATGTAAGGTGAAGGGATTTGAATCTGTGCTCTAAATTTAACTAATTGTTCTTGCTCTTTGTCACCATGTTTATTCAGTACCTCAATAATAGTAAGATTTTTTCCATGCAGTGACTTTTCTCAGTAAAAGTCTATCCTTGTGAAGCTACACAACTTCTGCATAGGTTCTGCATGCAGTAGTTGCTATTTTTCAGCCAGGAAGTGGGTTGCAGCTACAGAGAACAAAGTTTGGCTTCTATTTTTGAAGCCCGAGGCTCTGGTCTGCAGTGGAAGCCAAACTCTCACTGCTTGAGTTGTGCAGTGTTTAAATAAAAGTAATCTCAGTGTTAAATTCAAGCTCTCCATGCCATAGCAATGAAAATAACATACTGTGCCTGGGAAGTGCCTGTAGGGATGGAGCCATGCTGCTGGAAGCAGGTGTGTGCATACAAATGGCAAGCAGGGAGAGAGGAGCCCTCAGAAAGCACTGGACTTCTTGTAGTTCCTGGAGACTGTGTGGCTCAGCAGTTCAGTCACTGTTGTGGGTGGCTGGAGAAACCCACCAGATCTGTAGAAACCTATAGATCCTAGGAAGCCACTTAAGAGAAATTTCCTCTTTCTTTCTGACTAATCTTGCATAGGAAGGTTTGAGGCACAAATAAGCTGCTGCCACTGAACTAATATGACCCAATTTCATATTTATTTATGAATAGATATTGCATATTGCTCTTTTTGAAATGAAAAACCCCATGTTAATAAGAATTTTAAGTACTTGAAGAGCACAGCTGTACATGTCTGTCAAAATATAAGAAAAGTAATTATAAGTACATGCCAGAAGCAGTGTACTTAGCATTAAAAAGAAAAAGAAAAAGAAAAGAGTATGTCTGTGTCAATGCCCCGAGGGCACCAATGGTGCAGTGTTTCTGACTAGACTCACCTGGGAACCTCTGGGACCCTCTTCCACACTGTACACGTGGGCCTGGGCACCTCATTTCAGCTCAGCCTGCAGTTGTCCCCGAGCAAAGATTTAGATGTGTCTGTGCCTTGTCCCCAGCTGATGTTGGCTGAATTTCCTCTGCTGACTTGACCTTGGACTTGACTTGTCACCTTACGTTAGTCTCATTGCCACTGGACTGTTGGTAAGATGCTCTGCTGTGACCTGCTGGCCCACTTGGCTAGTTCCAGGGTGATGCCTGTCGGTGAGGTCCCAGTCTGTCCTGGAGTCCCCCTCAGATCCTTCTCACCCTCCTTCACAGAGCAGCCCCTGCTGCTCCCTGTCACCAACACTCCTTAAATACTCCTTATTGGCATGAATGGTATTCAAGGCAGTTCATTCATAGGGATGAATGTGTGGATGCTCTCTCACTAGAAGAGGAACGTAAAAGCAAAAGTCTGTTCTGAAGCACTGTAATTGCTGAAGAAAGTAGCAGTTGTTGATAACGCACATGATTTATCTGCATTTCTTTTATTTTGAGACATGCTTCTATAGAGCACCATGGGTATTACCATAAAATTTAGCTAACTACTTCCATTAAGAATATTTTAAAAGCTTTATTTGCCATTTTAAAATTTTGTGGATTCATGATTCTCTTTACTGTTAGTAACGAAAAAACTTATTAAGCAAGATGCTATTTCCTGCTCATAGACATCTACTCTACGAGGAATGATTAGGAATATCAAACAAAAATGGTTTAAGATCCCCTTTTAACTCCTTTCCATCAAACTGGAGAAAGGGAATTATTTTGGCTTTCTAGTCCTTGCATTTCATTTGCCTTCTGGAACTATCTCAACTGAAAATCCAAACAATATTTTGGCAAGCAGTTGACCCCGTCAATAGTGTTGCACTAGATCTTTTCTTGTCATAAAAGGGAGGCTTTGTGAGTGTCTGGTTGTAGCTGCCTGATTCTGAAGGCCACACTTAGTGCCAGGCAGCCCCAGTGCTCACATGTCCTTTACAGGCTGGTGCTGTGTAGCAATGTGTCTCCTGTGAGAGGGTGCCCTTGGAAGAATTGCTGCCTGGAGATCAGTGGAAGCTCAGATGTGTCAGCCCTAATGATCTGCTGATGTAAGAGTCCCTCAGGTTTGTCGTCTGTTTGAAGCAGAAGCCTGGACTAGGTATCTAATCTTCTGCCTCCAAGTAATTCCCTTGCCACCCTTTAGAGTTCCACCCACCTGAAGGGTCATGTGTTTTGGTGCAGGTTTTTAAACATCAGAGGGGAGAACAAGGGCATCACAATACCTGGTTTCATGTTACAGATGATGCAGAGGAAATCCATCTAGTGCCTATTACTGATATTTATCCAACCTTTAAAGGGATTTTCAGTAGGTTCGTTTTTGCTTAACAATCTTTCTGATAAAGTAGAATTTTTATTTTTTAAGCTAGCAGCAGTGATGGAATAAAGGAATAAAAAGCAAATAAAATGGAGATGTGGTTGAACCCAACTCCTTTCCTTTAATATGTGCACTTTGAAGTCAGATTTGTATAATATTATGTCAGTAATATCCTAAAACTACAATTGCACTGTTAGTAACAGGCCTAATTGAAGGGCTATCTTAATTTGGGATATTTGGGGATTAATGCTGTGATAGGAGAAATAATGATAACATGCTTACTCTTCATTATTGTCTGGTAAAATTTTTCTTTTAGCATTCTTATGCCACTATTTCTGCTCATATTTAAATATTTATTGTCTCCTTCTCCCAATATCTCTTTTAAGAAGTTTCTAGCTGGTTTATAATCTTACTTAACATGCCCAGAGAACATCCTTCCAATCACTGATTCTGCATCCCAAAATAAGTGCAGGGATCCTTACACTTAGAGTTGGGTTCATAAAGACTTAATTTTAGAAGTTTTAAGTTTTGGGGCACTGAAATATAAATCATTAAAGCTCTTACATGCAACATCTGCTTACATCCTATAATGTCATCCTATTGTAAGTGAACATTCAATCCTAACTCATTATGCCTCTCCAAGCAAGCTGCAACCCTGAAACTTAGGAAGGAGATTTGCTTCTGTTCACAGAGATTGATGTAATCTGTAATTAGAACCCCATACTCTTCCCAGCTGCTGTTGCTGGCACAGTTGCATTTGAGAATGATGTAATATATCTTCTATTGCAGCACTTCCTACTCTTTTCAGTCAAATGTACGAGCTTCCTAGCTTGGAACTCACCCGTGCCAGTCACTAACCCTTATTTTCTATTTAACTTTGTGCAGAGTGAAAAGGAGCTACTGTTAGGTACTAGTGCCTTGCTAGCACCCAGTACAGGAATTCATCATTAAAAGAAGGAGAGAGACAGCTGAATATCTGTAGAGAAAGCTTGAAATGCATAAGTAGCATAAGTTAGAATCCTATTTGCATGGGTCTAAATTATATATCTAAAACTGAAGTATGTCACTGTCAGTACAGAATGAGGGGCTGCACCTCTGGGAAGTAACAACTCTAAGAGGTGATTATAGTGGACAAGAAACATCCTGTGTAGTGGTATAGTAAAAGGGCAAATTTAATTTTAGATTTAGAGATTAGGAAAGATTGACTCATATTTAGAATACATTTAAGTAATTCTACATCTGAATGTGATTGTCAGCTGCAATCCACTCTTTTACCCTGGTTTCTAAAGCTTTGTTAAAAACTGGGGAAGAAAAATAATTAGATATTTCGTGTCTTATACTGACATATGATTCTAAACTACAGAAACTAGTTTGAGGTAGCTTCTAATTAACTACAAGTAGCTAAAGATTTATGAAGACAGAGAAGGATGTTTGGTTTGTTAAAAGGAGAACTGAGAAATTATGTGTTCCCATGAATAAGTTTCTGAGGAAGATAATGGATGGTAAAAGGCTAAAACTTACCAATGATAGGAAGAAACCAGCCAGTTTCTAGAAACATAAATCAAGGGTGTTCAAGTGCTTGAAAAGCATAGGTTTGCAAATGTCATTTTCTCACAGATTTTTGCCTCTGAAACCACACATGTATCAATGCAACTAGTCCTTCAACTTCTAAGGTTATCAAATCAAGGTTGGATGCCTTTTTGAAAGATAAGCTTTAGCCAAAACAGGTTAGTGAACACACTGGAAAGCTAATTGGATGAAATGTAATATGAAGGCATTCAGAGTAGAAGCTTTAATGATTCATTTTAGCCATAAAAGTCTGTGAAGCCAACTAAAATACTCCAGTTGACCTAAGTCGATTTTTTTTTCTGTAAGAATAATGAAGAGCATTAACCTCCTTAGGCCACACACCAATTATTTAATTGCTTTCCATTCTCAGTAAACTTTCCAGAAGAAACACATTTTACCAGGATTAAACACATCTATTTTTTAGTAAAGAGATAAGAGGCTTCACACAGAGGAATACAAGAGATATTGAACTGTATATACACAAGTGAATTACAGCATCTGGTATCCAATCAATGGACAATCTCTAGCATACATAGGTGGAAATTACTTGATGGCCTTCAAGTTATTTATACAGTAAGTTAGAAAAAAGTCTGAATTCTACCAGAAAAGACATTGTGGTTCAGGATCTGTTAGCTAAACAGAGTGATTGGATTTAATTACTAGTCCAGCATTTCTTGTTTTGAAAGCAGCTCTGCATGATGGCACATCTGTGAGGGAGGTAAAATATTTTGCCCATCAAAAGAGCTGAGAAGGCAGAAACTTGAATATTTTCCTTGTCAGCTGATATGAGGAACATGGGTTAATGAAATAGGTTTTGAGATTGTTTCAAAAGAAGGTTTGCTAAAATAAGATTCCTCCCATATACATTGTGGAAAATTGGAACAGAAGTAAGACTCTGTAAAGCTTCTGTGAAGTTTGGTTTGGGTTGTTTGTTTTGAGTCTTTTTTTTTTTAAATTAGAGCCCATATCTACATATAGAAATTTCCATTTTTGTTATTGTTACTGCAGAATATAGACCTGGAAACTATCCATAGGCCATTTGTCATAATGACATTTAAAAAAAAAAGGGGAAAATGAGCTTCCAATTACTCTTCCTTTTCTTTTTTCTCTCTCAAAAAACACTCTTGTATGGTATTGCATTAAGGAGAATAAATTGGATGGGCTCTTTTCCCTGTTACATCCATATAGGCCTCTTGCCATCTGTGAGATGGTCCACATGGGTATCACAGAATTTATTTCCACATATCTTGCAATTAATATCAAGTGCTTCTTTAAACATGTGGTTCAAACTCTGTGGGGAATTCTATAACAAGATTTTAGTTTCCTGACAGCACTTCAAACCAAAATAGTTTCAAATATGCAGTAAAAGGGAAAATAGTTGCTGTGGGATAAACTTAAGGGTCATTTTTAAAAGGACATATTCAGATAGAAGAGTAATGCTCTCTTCTGAGCTAAGAGACCTATTCTCCAGTCTGTGAGCCTGTATTTCCTGATAACGTTAATCAGAGTAATGTATGCATGCTGAGTGCAGGCTAAATCCTTAATTGTCCTAATGATACTGTTTGGAGTGAGGTGTTTTGGTAGGATTTTTTTTTTCATTTTATTTTTGTGGTTTTTTTTTCTTTTAAAAGCCTAAGTGTTTCTTTCTTCCATTCTTACTGGATTTAGACAAATGTGTAAAAAGGAAGGGCAAAGATGCCCTATGGGACTTTAATTTACTGAAAAGGATGTTGACAGCAAGAATCAAAAGAACAAGAATATAACCCTGATTCTTACTATGAATCAACAAAATTTAATGGAAATATGAAAGCATTTGCACTTCCCTTAATGTAGTAAACTCTTGTGGAAATTTGAAGCAAGTGAAGACAAATGTTTTATTACATGAATAATTCGGTCATTTAATTTATTAAATAAATGCTTAGCACAGCATCATTCCAAAATTCCTCACACAATCTTCAGAAAAGGATCTAAGTGAAAATAAAAATGTAGCTAAAAACACAGACTTTATATTGGCCCACGAGGAACCTGAATCAGGTCATACCAGAGTCTTTTTCCTGTTACTGGTCCTGATGCATGGAAGGTATTTTCCTTAAAGAAGAAGCCTGTAAGCATCTATGATACTATCACCACACTCATCCTATCTGCAGTACTAATGGCAAGAAAGAGTGAAGTCAGAGCAGGTATGTGTACATGGGCCCATGTCACACCCTGGGATGCTGCCTAGATCTATGTGCAAGCAAGGAGCTGGGGCTGGTTTCTGATCAAGGGACATTCCCAGCAGTTGCTTCCTACCAAATAAATGGAACTTGGAGTACAGAATATCCACTGTGATTTGCATAGATAGCAGGACTGATTTACTAGGATGCTTTTTCGGTTTTATGGTGATACGAAGCAAGTGAATCACTGCATCTATCTCGGCAGTTTATTTTCCTTTGGTTGACAGAAGACAGATTGCATGATTCTATCTATATCTGTGTAGGATACAGATTATCTTCTTCCTCCTTTATAGATCATTTTAAAGCAATTAAAAATTTATTTAAAAAGTGGTTGATCCAGGTGTTCAAGACATCCAGGTTTGTCAATACAATAGAGAAACTGCTGTGCTTGACCCAAAAGCTGTGTCACTCTTGTTAATTTTCTGAGTTAAATTGCATATTTCTTTAAAAATGTGCGATTATGGTATATGTGTTACTCAAAACCACCACCAGAAAGGATGTGGTGCATGTGTGCAGAGGGGTTTGGCTGCTTTTGTCACCTCCTATTTCCCCAACAAGTTCTTGAGACAGAGGCACAGATCATAACCCATATTTATTTGAACAGCTATTGTTTATTAAGTTTTTGTTATTAGAACAATCTTACTGTTGCTATTGATACCAGATGGATATTTGCATGGTATATTTACTTTTGTTTCATCACAGAGTTCACAGTCACTCATAGCTACCATAGGAAGGTAGAATAAGGAGGCCAGCTGAGAAATGAGGCTCACAGAGGTGGAAGGCCACACTGATGCACTGGTGGTCTCTTGGTACAAGCTCAGAAGGTCCCCTAAGAGGTGGTGAACATGCAATCCTGTTGTCTTTGCCCAGAGCAGCCACCACAATTTTTCATGTGGTCTGTCACCACGCAACCTGTTGTTCATATGTATGTTAGCCTTCTGCAAATTTGGCTAACCCTTGGAGTCCTGAGTTTGTCAGGTCTCTGATTCATCAGAAACACTAGACTCCAGAGCTTATATATGTCCTATTAAGCACCTCCTGTCCACTCCTTCCTTTCCTGCCCTGATGTCCTTTTATTTTAAGATCAATAGGAAGTAAAAGCAAAGTCGTATTATCGTAGGATTCTTTCCTTTCTTGGAGAAAATCTCTTTCTCTTCTACCAGGACTTATTTATATTATGTCACCTCAGAATTTGTTACTTTTCAGAAATTCCAGTATAGGAAGTGTGTATGGAGTTCATATAACGTGATCTGGTAATTTGCAAGTATCCTTTTATCACTGATAAAAATTGTCAAATAGTCTCCCAGCATTTTTGCACTCAGGGATCATGGCAAAGTTTCTCCAGCTATGAACTATGAATGTCTCTTGCTTCCCTATTCTGAAAATTTCCGAATACTGTTTTTCTGTTTATAAATGTGAGAGAAAACAGAAACAGCCAAAAAAATTACACAACTGAAAAAAGGCCCATTGTTCTGAATCGTAAAACTGCCAGAAAGGTAAATTGCAGGTCTGAAAATGAATTTATTAAAAGAAGATGGAAGATCTGTTTTTTTCAAACCTTCCAATAGAGGCACTAAATCAAGTACCAAATCTTCAGTAGCAGATATTAGACGTCAAGCTTACAGCTCCCACATTTATCTCCCCATCCTCTGGGTGTAGCTTGGTTCAGTGCTGGAAAGAATAGGGCTGCTATAATTAAGATGCAAAGACACTGTCTTTGTGTTCTCCCTCACACGATCTATATTGTTAGTCCTTAAAGCCCAGGCATCTGAGACTTAAAATAAACTTCATGTGAAGAAAAATAGTATTTATTAAAGTGAAAGCTGTTGACAATTTACCACTTATTCAGGAAATTTGAGCATTACGCTTTCACCATTTCTCAAAAAAATCTTTGTTAAGTTATTCTTCTTAAAAAATTAATTTGAAATGATGCATCATTTCTTCTATGAGCTCTTACAGTAACCTTCTAAAAATGTTTCCTTTTAAGATTCAAACATGAAGCTCTCTACTTTTCTGTTAGATACTGCTGTGGATCTTTCTGAAGAGTGATTTATAAGCTGTAGATTCTCTAGCAAGTAAAAGGATTCAAAACGGAAAAAGATCAGAGCAAATAGCAAAGCTGACCTAAAAAGGTACTGTTCAGGCCTAAAACTTTGATTTGGTATGTCTCCCCTCATGCAGCTTACAAACTGTTAAAACACAATTTGGTTGCTCTTCAAAGGAAAAGATATGCTCTCAATGGAAAAGTCTTGAGAAAGGATGGGGCTAGCAGTTTATTGGGATGGGGCAGCAAAATTAAAGTTCCACCTATGCTGTTCTGCAAAAACAAGCAAACAAACTGAGAAGTGTCATAGCCGTGGCAGTTTTGTAAATTCCTGGACAAATGACATTGGTTCTAACATCAAATGATTGCATCTATACAAAAAGGGGCAAAGTTTTACAGAATGACCATTAGTAGTAATTCAAAGGACCTATTTGGAGAGAGAAGCAGAAAATTTTTAGCAATCTATATACTGCTGCAGAATAAAGAAATATTTCATAAATAAGTTGTATCTGAAAATGCAACAGGTTTGTAAAACCTCAATATTTTTTTCTGGGTATGCTATGAGAATTAAAGATGGACGGCTCTTAGTTAATTTTGTCTTAATATTCTGTCCTGATTCTACCTCACAAATGGTGCATTCACATTAACCTGATTTTTAGGTAACAGACCTGATGAGCTCCTCACCAAAAGATGTTGTGGATGCATGGTTTCAAGGGACACTGGATAAATTTGAAGAAATATCCATGGGAGGCTACTAAACACACAAAGTCTCTCCATGGTT
>VZTN01011153.1:0-19885 GCA_013400515.1 Erpornis zantholeuca
AAAAGTGAAATCTTACCATCTCCATCAATGTCCACAGCACATGAGTCACCCTCCCCATTGTTGTCTGTGTCAATCTGAGCAGGGTTGTGCACATAGGGGCAATTATCACAGCGGTCACCAACTTCATCCTTGTCATAATCAAACTGACGAGGGTTGAACAGAAGAGGGCAATTGTCCTAGTAAAGGAAAAATAGAAGATTTCACAACATAAACCATGACTCATGAGAGCATACTATGAAGTGGTAACTCCTGTTCATCTTGGACAGAGCTCAAAAATCAAATATTAATCCATTATTTTTTCAATGGCCAAGCTGTACCTACACTGAAGATTTTGGTGGTAACAGGGTGGCATGTGGACAGCCTGGCTCACTGTCTGTTTTGTACAAAACATGTGAATTGTGTTCCATATCTCACAAGGAGAGCAACAGGCATTTCAAAACAGATCTGTACTCAGATATATAAAGAAAGGTGTATCACTGGTACATGTACTTCAAAAAAGAAAAAAAACCAAAAACAGAACATGTTGCAAAATCACACTACCTTCAGCTGCACTTTATAATTTTGGAAAAAAAACCAAACAACTAGAATTTTTGCTCTGACTTTTTTGGAACAAACTAGTGTCAGTATTTTCAGGTTTATATCACACAGTTTGATTTTTCAATTTAAACAATTACTGACTTTTTGTTGGTTGTGTTCTATTGAACACAATAATAAAACATAAATGTTTTTAAAAATGTTAAAATGAAATACTCTCATCTACCAAAAATATTTTCCCTGAGACCATTCCTTTTAATGGACTTTTGAAAATTTCCTATCACTTTAATTTCAAACTCTGCCAGAATAAGAATTCTTATGTTTCACACATTCCCAAAGTACACATGGACTTTTGCACAGGCATGAAAAAGTACTGTGTGAAATGCAAAGAAGAAAGAAAAACCAAACAATAAGAGTGAGGGCTGCATCAGTGTAATGGAATCTGAAGGGAGGTTATAAGGAAAAAATCTTTAAACTACTTTTTCTCTGCCAAACAGAAAAAAACCCCACATTTTCTAGGAAATAATTTTTTAGCACAATATTTTAAATTTTCCAGAAATACATTTCACATTATCAAGGGCAACATATAGAGGCAAGTCAAAATCTTATGCTGTTCATAAAACAATTTCTAGCTACCATTTTAAAAAAATATACATATTAAATCATTACTTTATCCAATGATTCTTTGGGGTTTTTTTAAGCTTTCCAAATAGAGATGCCATGAACAAGCTCTTGGCCAACTTTAACCATCGAAAGCTCTAGAGCAACTAGGTTCCCTCTGAAGAGAACAAAGAGGAACAGTAAAATTCTAATATCAATTCACTCATCCTAAACATGTTCAGGAAAGCCAGGGTAAAGCACACTCTGAAAGTGCCTCTGTCTTTTTGTTGAATATACAAGGCAACAGTTTTAGGCTAAGTGGCTATCTTGTAGGGTCTCCATGTAAATTAATTTTTCTTCAGGGCAGATGTGAAGGAAAGTATGAACCAGGCTAGGTATTTTCCTCCCATCACTCCCCTTGATACTGGCTGTGTTTAGAGTTATGTTAGAAATAAGTTACAATGAATAAAAATAACAGCATATATATAAAATATTTACCAGTTTTTCAAATACAATAGACTTGTCATGCTCCCATTACAATATAAAAAAAATCCAATACCACTTTCCATTAAACTGTTTCATGTACATAACTGAACTCAGAACTGAGAGAGAGTTCCTGGGGTTCCCTGGGCTGCTTTGCTCTGCACAGTACTACTCTCCTTTGACTGAACACAGCTTTACTCTGCATTACACATCATTCAGGGAAGGAAGTGCAGAATAACTTAGCAGAAGCTCTGAACAATAAAAGTTCACATTTATTGTAATGGTGTCCCTCAAAATCAGATGTTTAGATCAAATGTACTGCAGATACATTTCTTACTTTGTCATCTTCAACACCATCATTGTCATCATCTTCATCACAGGCATCTCCTTTGCCATCTTTATCAAAGTCTTCTTGGCCAGAGTTAGGCAGAAGAGGGCAGTTATCCTGGCCAAAGAAATAATCAATACATTATGTTTACATTATGTCAGAACAACTTGCCTGGGCAGAACAGTAGTAAGGTACACTAGAGACTATAAAACAAGAGCAATCAGCAAAGTACTCTTTAAAGTGCCTGTTTGTTTGCTGCCAAAGATGGTATTCATTTGCTGCTTTCATATTGCAAAGTAAGTGAAATGCATCTACAAATCATTCTCTTTCCCAGCTGCTATTAAAGTGACATTTCTAGTACATTTTAGAGGAAACTAGCAGACAACAAACATACCACACACACAGACGTGCACTCTTACATCCACTTTTTATGGACAAATCATGAGATATGTTTGAAGATTACATAAAAAAAGGCCAGATCTGGTTACCAGAAAAATTAAAAAACAAGCCATGACAAGGTCTTCAGAAACAGTTGTTCATATATGAACATATATGAACAGTTGTTCATATATATGGTAAGTTACTACACAGCAATGGAAAGCACTACACAGCAGTGAAGGGGAAGACTATAAGAAAGGGCTTTGAAAAAATGTCATTCTACTATCCTGCAAAACAGTACCTTTGCACTCCCATGGACTTAAAAATAAAAGACAAACAGATCTCTTTATTTTGCATCACAGCTTTGTACAGAATGATTATTTTAAACATGCAATTCTTAAGTTACAGGGAAAAATAAGAAGTAAAACAGCTTGCCAAACTTTTAACATGTGTTTTTTTAAATACTAAAATGGATTGCAATTCTACCACTTGTTATGAATAAATACATCTATGAAAACACATTCTGTTATTCTCACTTTACTCACATTCCAGACGTACCTCACCCAAAACTAAATGTGTCAATAGAGTCCAGAAATATATTTTTTGTAACATATACTCTAAAAAATGAATATTATAGTAACATGTTTTCAATCTCAGTGATTCAAATAGTACAGACAACTTAAGAAAATTAGAAATTTTGTTGCTAAATATCAAACACCCAAAATTTTCACCAAATATCCATGGAGATTCTTGACTGTCCAACTCACCACTGGTTACCAGTGATACAAAAATTTTTGAAATTATTTAAGAAATTTGTCACAAGAGTAAGTTAAATTTCAATCATTATCAGCTCAAGGAAAGAAGCCTTTAAAAATCAAATTACTCAACTAGGATATTTTGTAAAGAATATAAGAGCCTGAAAATTTGTGGTATTTTTAAGGGATTTTTTTTGACAGGTGGAGGGGTCTCCTTAAATGAAGTACTTGTGTCTATTAGATCAACTCATTACACAAAACATGAAATAATCTCTGAAAACTAGGGGTTTTTTTTCTGAATGGGTTCAGCATTTTGTGTTTAATCAGAAGGAGTGCTTTGTGTTACATCATGAGTAAACATGTTGCAAATTCTGATGACAGGAACTGAAAGAAAGATCTATGATCTGCAACAACTGAGTTGGCTGAATTCACAACGTCCAGACATCAGTTGGAGGAAGACCAATATTTGAGGCCCAAATTTCCAGCCATATCTGAAACTCTTTAGATGACAGAGCCCAGATTCACACAACTGACTTATTCTCCGAAACAGCCTGATTTCAAACCTTCCTAGTCTCTTGGTCTGTATTTGTTTTAACCATTATAGTAGTCTTGGACTCAGTCTTTGCATTTCTTTTCTCGTTTTTTTAAGCAGAAGTTTTTGTGCTACAATTTCAAGAAGGTTTATAGGCAGACCACTATAGCATGGAGAAGAAGAAACAAAAATGTTTCAGGTCTGAGAAAAGAAGCCCTCAAAAACCTCAGAAGAGAAAGTTTGCCCTTACAGCCATGATTGACTAGCAGAACACTTGAGCATCTGCCTAGTGAACATATAACCCAGGCAATCCAGTGTTGTCAGTGGTCCCATAGGTAGGTGTTAAAAACTGAACACCAGCTTATGTCTTCTTCTCAGACAAAACTCCTCCATCCCAGTAGCTTAATTTGCTGCTGCAAACAGTGTATGCTCCTCTGTACTGTGTCTGTCATTCAACCATCAGTAAGGCCTCCACTCACAACTAGGATCCAAGGAATTGCCCGTCAGAAATTGCCTTTGCCCCTCAGCTATTTGGGCCATTGTTAAACTGGTGGACCTGGAATAACTTTCAGCCTGGTTTCATACAGCAGTGTAACTGCATTGGGATGAGACCTACAAGGAGGCTCACCATTTTTGAGCAATTCCCACTGGAGGGAACCTCAGGCCATGAAACCAAGAAGGACTTAGTGTGTGCTCCAGGTGAGCACCGAACCAGGTCCCAGGGAACTTACCATGATGGACACGCCATGCTAAACCTACAGACTGGAGGAGTCCCAGTTGCCAGGTGTAGAGCCAATGGTGGCAGGCAAGTCACCCTTGGAAGGGTGAGAGCTGGGACTTCAAATCTCTGAAGGGGGAGAGAGGCTGAATCTCTCATCCTGTCCCTGTGAGCTTTTGCAATAAGGAGAACTCCTCTAATTATTCACATTCATTCCCCTCTTAGGAGCCTCTTAGGCTCCCATTGTCAAAAATTATCTCAGGCTCTGAATCCAGTTTTCACAGCATGTGGTCTGCTTAACTCTTTAAAAGGAAGGGGTAGTTCAAGAAAGCATTTAGAAGTGTAGCCCTCACATGGCTGCCAGCGCCTTTTTAGAAGTCCTGCAGGTAGGATTTCACACTCACCTGGGCCCCAAAATCCCTGTTTGGTTCTCTCTAGCTGTGTGCTTCACCCCCATGCTTTAGGTGATTCCTGCTCAGTGTGCTAACTCCAGTCACAAGCATCTCAATCATCCAATTCTGCATAGGAAGAAATCCACAGCAGAGGACTCTGGATTTAATTTTGAGAATCTCTTACTGTATTTTACCAGATTAAGTGAATACACATTCCACAGCATCTCCTAGAAAATGAGGATGCTGTAACAGTCAAAAGCTTACTGAAAGTAACCACTAGCACCACAAATTAAAAGCATTAATCACACCCATTTAGGAAAAAGAGAAAAATTTGATAATGTGTGGCATTTTTATCAACTTTTTTCACCTACCTTCACACAGTGATATGTTGCATTAGCAGCACAGACCAAGTTATTGTTAGGCCAGCCATCCAAATCCGAATCCTCACCACAGATGCGTCCATCACCAGCATACCCTGTCCTACATTCACATTTGTACATTGGATCACTGAAATGGCCCAGATAGATGCACTCTGCAGACTTATGGCAGCTGTGTGTCTTGTCCTTGCATGGATTCTCAGGTTCACAGACCTATAAATGATGGAGCATATTCACTCAAACCTGATAAACACAGCCAGCTGTGTGTGTCTAAACTTTGTCAAAATCAGACCAGTTATTTAGAGGTCTGAAGACAGGAACTTTGTTTTAATTGTGGTTAGTAAATCATACTGCTCGGTCAGTTCACAACTCCAAAAATATGAACAATGAAATTAATTAAAACAAACCACAGGAAAAATTGGACATTATTTAAAAAGAAATTAAAATGGTTAACAATTTCAGAACTGTATCTGCCTTCTTCCACATGTCATTAAACCCCAGAAACTAACTGTAACAGAAAGTAGATCGTACTCACCTCTTTTCTTTAGTGTTCTGCCTGACAGTATAAAAGGACTATCTTATTTTCTTAAATCAAAAGAGACCCTAAGGAATTCTTGTGTTCACCTCATGCAGGTTTTTGTTACCTCTTGCTTATCACTATAGTTTTCATTGACAGTATTTAAGAACCTTACACAGATGGTTTACACGTAGAATTCACAAGCTGAGCTAACCACAGATTGATTCAACAGCAAAAAAGAGAAGGCATCCCTTGACTTCCACTTGAACGTTTTTGTCTTGTCTAGAAAACTGTAGTCTTCAACCTCACTTCCACTTCCTGCTGTCCTCCACCACTGATAGGTTTTGCCCAATGGAATTTAGAGATGGAGAACTTCAGATGTATCTGATAACACCGACATTAACAGCGTTATATTTATGAAAGAAAGAATCCTAATTCTTCAGTTTCCACTCTCCAGAATAGGTATGTAAACCTCAGAGAAAGGAGTGCAAAGTAGGGAAATGTTTGCTCCTGGAATTTTAGGCTCGTTTGGTAGAACTGTGCAGCTGCCTAAAGAAAATCAAACCTTTAAAAAAGCCAATGTCAAATTCAGCATTTTTTTACTCAAAACAAAAATACTCTGGAACAATAGTTATTTATTTCAGGCCATTTTTTTTGCTACCCAAGTTTATCAAATGCCATTATTAAAAGACATTTCAGATGAGAATTACTCAAAGCCATCAAATTCCCTTCAACATCACTTACTTGCTTCTCTGTCTTGGCAACTTCCAGCCCTACTCCATAAGGCTGACTTCCTTTATAGCGTGGAGGACACGGCAAGCAGTGGAAACCCGGATTTGTGTTCACACAGCGATGGACCTGATTCACTTTAAAGCAAACATCTGACACAGCTATACACTGCAGGTAAAGAAAGAAAGAAGAAACCAATTAGATGGCTGTGTAATTCCCCTATAATGAATTTTTCATGGTGATTGCCTGATGTTAATGGAAACAAAGCCAGTACCTCATCAAGATCCTCACAGACAGTACCATTGCCAAGGTACCCCGCTGGGCATGCCCCACATGACCAAGACCCATCTGGGTAACTGTTGCATTCTGCTCCAGGAAAGCAAGGATTTGACAAACACCCATCTGGCAAAGACACACAGAATTGTAAATTAAGTAAGGAGCATAAAAGGCATATAAAACTTCATTTAAGAAACAGGTATTCTCTGATCATTAGCTTAAACCGCACTTGATGCAACAGACTCTTATAAAACCCCTAAAGTTAGGGTTATTAAGCGCATTTAAGATTAATTACTATTGATTTAATATGGAAAGATTACAGATTGCTGCATCCAGTTGAATATATTACAGTATATTGAATCCCTATTTAAGAGAGGCATAACTGTTCAAGAGAAGTCAGTATAAAGAAGATATATAAAATCCCACTAAACAGCACTCAAAATAGTTAAACGTCCTCTCCAGAAACAAAGGTATAATTAGCAGATTTCTGTAGTGCCACTTCATAAATTACCCATTAAAGAGATAACAGCAATAATAATTACTCAGACCAAATAAAGAATGAATACCAACCAATTGGGCAATCCTTCTTATTGCACATATCATGCTGCTTGGTGTCTCCCACACATGGCTTTCCTCCATACTGCGGCTCTGGACTGTTACAGAGGCGAGACCTCTCTCGAATTCCTCCTCCACAGGTAACAGTGCAGGCAGACCACGGGGACCAGGGACCCCACTGGCCATTCACTAAGATATGCAAAAGAGCAGAGCATCACAGGCAATAAAGGGGGGGACATCTGGTGCCAATGACATCAACCTTTCATCAGATCCCTGACTAAAGACAGTTTCTCACTACATACATAGAAAGATGCTGGCAGACATTTGCACTGAGATAGCAATATTTCAGAAACAAGCAAATGAAAAATACCCAACTGCTTCACAGGCATTTTTCAGCCAGTAATTCAAAGCAGCATGCCATGCCAACTAGATATGCAAAGAGAAAAAAGGGAGGAAAATTTATATGAAAGGAAGGTGAAAGTGTGTGGAATGAAAGCTCTCTAAAAATTGTTTAAAAGTGTAGATGAACAAGAAAGAATTATAATAACAATTAATTGTGTTGAATGTGTAAAAACTGCATGCACAATTTCAAAGAAATCTGACTATTGGGAGATTCTATGTCTATTCCTAACAATTACAGGGACAGCTTCCATTTAGAAAGGAAGTGTTTATTTTTGATATGCAGAGATGTATCAGTAAAACGGAAATTTCTCAAACTCTTAATATTTAAAGCCAAATTATAACTTGGAAGGTTTACAAAACCCCTGACTGCATTGTTGTCTTCATTTTCAAAGCACCCTTGTGTGCTATTTCATTTGTAAGATAAAATTATATTTTCCATCATAGAAATTCACTGCCATTTAGATCTGAATAAAGAGAAGGAATTCAGCTGGAATATTATTGTGTTACTTTTGATTCAAGACCACAGACATACCTGGACATGGAACCTTCTCGCACTTCTCCGTTTCACGCCCATTTCCCACGCAGTTTTTCCCACCCATCTGGGGAATAGGAGAGTTGCAGAGGCGGATGCGGGTGATATTCCCTATTCCACAGGTTACTGAACAGGAAGACCAGGGAGACCAATGACTCCAGCCACCATCTTGACGTACTGCCAAAGAAAGGAGCAAAACTCAGCCAAAGGGCCCACCTGCAGCGGTGATACAAACTCACTTGTGAAGTTAGCCTTCTAATGAGCCTCTCACCACATCCCATGCAGGTCCCATCTCTTTCCCATCATTTCTCTTACAAAGCCCAGCATGCCAGCTCAGCTATTCAAGAACAGCTTTCTTAGGAACTTCAGTAACCAATGTATGACTAACAATGATGTTAGACATTTTACTTAAAAAAAAAACCTTTTCCAACGAAACAAACTCTTGTTCAAAATGCACATTTGGATATCTAGCAGTCTCAGCTGCTAGATATTGCCTTAGGCACTATATTGGCCTGGATATCGCAGGCACCTGCAATAGTATTAACTACACCTCTGGAATAGCATCCTTTTAAGTAAAGGATGTAAAGCAGTTTGATATTTTGCAAAGATCTTCCATGATTATTGTATTCCCAAACACAACTAAGGTAATGGGATGGCCCAACAATCAATGAGTGGCAGATGTAAACACAGCCCCATATATCATGGTTACGAACTAAGTGTTTTCTCCAAACTAAGTTCAGATAAAAGACTCCAGTTCTTAATGTCAAAGAAAGGATCACTCATCTTTTTTTTTAATATAACTGAGCCCAAAATGTACATACCTACTAAATTGTCTGGAAAGGGAGGAATATTTGAAAGGGGGAAAATGACAAAGGATCTAATGACAGCTACTTTAATTGTCCATATAGGATTTCTCACGTACATACTGTCCTGATCAAGCTTGGTTTTACTTTGAGATGTCCAAAGAAGGTTTTAAAAAAGAAGAAATTTTATTACTTACTGCGATGGTCACATTTCTTAAAGCTGCACATCCTTGTTTGGATGTGTGGGCCTGTACAAGCACTCCTGGTGACATCACACGACCTTCCTCGCATCTGAGTCCCAGAGCCACAGGTAACTGAGCACTTTGTCCAGTCTGACCATGGTGACCAGCCCTCCTCACTGTCATCAGCTGCAGAGCAACAGGTAAGAAAAAGTGCTTAGTTTTCAAAGTTGCTCTATTATCCTATTTAGAAGATATTAACTTTTCTTTTTCTGCAGAGTATGTACTCTGATATTTAGATCTCTCCTTTTCTAATTTTGCTTTCCCAAGGTACTCCTGAAGTAAGGGAATTATGGTATAATATAATGAGAGGTTAGTTCAGATAAGAATCCTGGATCTTCATGAACTTGTGTGCAGTGTGTTTTCACATGCACGAAGCAGTGATGTTTGGAGGAAGAAAATCTTATCTCTAGAATGGACTGAGCCCAAAACTGAGTCAAAACTGCCCTTGGCTTTAGAATGTAGGTCAGTATGACGAAACATGGCCCCATCTTCAAAAGCCACATAATGGTGAACATGATCAAGAGCACATTGTAAGAATATGCCCTATGCTCTGAATGGGCAATAAAATGTGAAACATGACTAGGGAGAAGCATGCTTTCAACAGTTTATGCCCAAGGTAGCTAGGCAGGTCATCATCTTAATTCTAAGCAACCAAAAATATAATTCATATAATCATTGAGGACAGACCAAGTCCTTTGGAGGGTAACTTCAGGCACCCAAGTTACTTAATATGATCTTTGTACACATACAAGTTTTATATTTGCTCTTAACATCTGCCTTAACATCTTAACTTGTTTCGAGGTTCCAAAAACACTAGTAGTGATTTTAAATAATGGCAAAGACTATCTGTCTTTCTCATCAGCTAAATACTCACAGTGAGAGCAGACTGGACAGCATTCACCTTCAACAAAAACTGGATCAGCACAGGAGACTGCTGGGCAGGTGATTTGATTGCACGCGATTTTGGAATCCTAAAGGCAAAGAAACCACCTTACTGATTTATGCTCACAGACAGGTAAATGAAGGTGGCCATCTGGGGAAGTTTCATGTCTGGAAATGTTTTGATTTGTTCTAACTACCATGGACACGGGACTACTTTTAATAAATGTCATGAAGTTCAGCCAAGACATAAGTAAATACAACCTGACCTGGACGGCTGAGCTGGATTAAACCCACTGTCCATTTCTGCCGAGAAAAAGGTTTCCAAAACCTTACCTGGCAAATGCACTTGGTGCAGCTATCTACAATCCAGCTTTCATTATCTGCAAAGACACGGCCATCCTGCCAGCAAACTGGTTGGTTCTTCAGCGTTTTGTTAGGCCCAATCAGCTCCCACATGATTTGGTTCTCTTCAGACTAGAAGATGGAGTTAATGAAAACAAACTGTGTATTTCATAAGCAAACCGTTTTAAATAGACAAAACTGAGACACCACTGGATATAAGTCTTCCATTAAAAAATGTATTTTTATGTATTTATGTATGATCTCAAGATCTTACATATTTAAGATGATCTCAAGTATTGCAGTCCTGCATAGCAGTTCTTCTAGCAATGGTACAAGGAGTCACACAATACTAAGGGAAAGCTGTTCTTAGCCATTTTGCTTGCCTCTAGTACAGCTCATCTTTAGATGAGGAGATTTTAGTCCTGAGACATATGGCATAGTAATAAAATTCCTTCAGAAATAATTAGCTGATTCAGAATAAGAAGAGGCACAATCTTCAGCAAAACATCACCATCACACTTCAACTATGAAAATTCCATACATTTACTTACAGTTTAGGTACCCCATGTAGCCACTTACTGATGCATTCATAAATGGTGTAAACATGGTAACAGTATGCAGGCAAGGTTGGAATTGCTAGCTTTCAGTTTCCAAACCTTTAGGAGGCTTTCCCCTGTGTGAGTGCATGTGTGTGTGCTCTTTTAATCCCAGTCTGTGAAAACCAAGTCTTGATTAAAGTGCTATAAGCAAGAAATACCAAACTAGTCACAATGAGAAGAGGACATCTTTACATTATGTAGATATATACTAACAAGTGTTGCATGTAATACAGAAATCTCTTATTAACTGCCCGGCACAAAATAAGGAAGAAAAGAGCACTGCACTGCAGACCTCTGTCAGCTCTCCAGACTTACAGGCACCTACCACTTTCTGGAGGTTGTCAGCCAAGTTGTTCACCACGATGCGCAGGCCAGTGAGCTCTGTGAACATTGATCCCAGCTCTTCGCAGGAGCGGTCACAGAACTCAGCCTTCTCCGGTTTCTCACCCACGTACTCAGTTGTGACAGCAGGGCTCAAATGAAGGATCTCAGTGCTCTCGTTGATGGTGTTCACTTCAGCTGGTAGCAAGAGAATGAAAGAGAAGAGAAGCATATACAAAGCTCTTCCACAGATTACATATTCCTGCTGAAATCATAGATTGGCACCCATGGGTAGGGTTTAAACACATCTATTTTGGCACAGCTTCATGCTTATTATACCCATGAATAAAAGAGGAGTTCGATGTCAGCTAATTGTAGGCTTTCCCTTTTCAAAATTAAGAGCCAAGCTGTGTTTCACATGGCCCTCACTTTAAAATTGTTGGCATGCAACACATTCATTTATGAAGAAGTCTAACAAAAAACACAGTATCAAAAAAGCAAACCCATTTTATCCACTCAGACATAAAAGGATTCAAAGTTTCTCAAGGCAGGGAAAAAGGCAGGCGAAAGAGTTTCCTTGCAGAAAGTCATTGTCCTTGTTCTGTCCACAAATTCCATGGCTGGATCAAATTTGGACCATTATGCAATGTACACCAGACTTTGGGCTGCTCTATACTGCACTGCCCAGTGTTAAGCTCAGAGGAGCTGATGTAACAATAGTTTCATTCTGAAGTGAAATGGAGGTCAAGCTAAGATCAGACTGATTATTTGGTTTGTCATACCAAATCTGCCTCCAAAAGGCAGATTCTAATTAAAAGAGAACTTTGCATGCATTAGACAGGGAGAACTGGACATGTTCTAATATAATTTTAAAAGATCCCTGTCTACAGCAAATTCCTGAAAAATAACATAATAAAAAGCATGATTTGTAATTAATTAAATTAGCACATAGATAACTACATAAAACAGTCTACATTCTGTTAAGCATTTAAATCTCCATCAGGTAATCGTCTTATGGATTCCATGGAAGCTTTCTCTAAGGACTCAAATATACACTCAAAATTAGTATCAGCTATACAGAAGTCCATACGACCCCATCCCTCAATAAAGACTTATTTACCTGATTTAGTGACATTGGAATAGCTAAAGGTTACGAAAGAGAAAAGGCAAGCAAAAGATATAGCAATTTAAAAAGAAAAAATCAGCACAAGAACATGTGCCATAAAACACAAGCTTCAAAACCCCAACACCATCCAGCATTGACAAATCACAAAAGGTGGCAAAGCTTCAGAGACGTTAATGGTTTGATTTGGTGCTTTACCATAAAATGTAAAGTGTTATATTTAAACATAAAAGGAAATGAAAATGGGAGCAAAGTATTCTTCATTCATTTGGAGGGCTAAAAATAAAACAACAAAGAACTAACCCACAATATGACATTAAGTGATTACTTCTCAACCAAACTTAAAATTATTGGCTTGATGTGCTTTTAAATTAGCTATGGAACATCTGCACTAGCCAAGGTTTACAAAAAATTGTTCGCAGTTTTCCAAAGTTGAAGCAATTGTCCAGCTTCATTTACAGGATGGGAGAAAACCACATAGCAGATCAGAACTCTCTGCCTCATAACAGTTTATTTCAGCTGCTTTTTGATTCTCTGGAAAGAATGCAATTTTCCTACCACATTGAAACACTAGATTTCTCAGATCCCCCCATTGCACTTTTCAGATCATTATTTTCATATTTTTCAAGCCAACATGGAGTGTGCCTTGACCGGAACATTCTGAGGACATTAATAAAGTTGCAATCTCAGCAGGAAACATAAACCAAAACTATGTTAGAAGAACTAAATCCTCACTTCCTACTGGTACTTGGCAGTGACTGAAAGAAGATGCCTGGGGATCACTGGGAAATCAGTTCTCTGCTGCTGGCTTCCTGCTAATTTCCTAAGGACCACATGATTATCTTTAAAATGAGAAACCAGAAGAGCAAAATGTGCATCCTCTAACATATGCAAATGTCATTCTGTTGATATAACTCAAGAAGAGGTTTTATTGATGTGCCTATTTAGGTGCGGTTTTGTCATCTTTCCTATCCTGTGCTGTGTATAAATCCTGCCTAAAGGATTTGCAGCCACCACACGACAGGCATACTTTCCTACCCTCAACCAAACAGCATTCCCAAGTCACCATTTCACCATATGTCACATTCCCATACTAGGCTTAAAGATACATTGAGAAAACACAGTCCTGTCTCTTTTCACGTCCTCAGGGCTGAGAGAACGCCATTGGTAACATCTGCCATGCTGTTACGGGACATTAACACATAAGTATGTCATCTTTAATGCCTATACCTCAGCTCAACGAGTGGGCCATCAAAATGGGAAAATATGTATCTTGTGGTCAGTAACATGGCTCATGGCTTTTCAGCTGTGGTAGCTGTCATTAGCAGCATGCCCCAAGTTTCAACACTGGGCCCAGTATTGTTTAACCCATTCATCAATGACTTGGATGAAGGGACAGCGAGTTCACTGATGACACAAAGTTGGGAGAAGTGGCCAATAACCCAGAGGGATGTGCAGACCTTCAGAAGGACCTTGACAAGCAGGAGAGACAGGCAGAGAAGAACCATTCTGCCCCCCTCCTCATTCTCAGCCACATCTGGAGTGCTGTGCCCAATTCCAGGCTCCTCAGGACAAGATATGGATCCCCTGGATTGGGTCCAGCCAAGGACTACAAAGGTAATTAAGTAAGGGGTTGGAGCCTCGCTCTTATGAGGAAAGGCTGAGGGAGCTGGGCCTGTTCAGTCTCAAAGAGAGACAACTGATAGAGGACCTCATCAATGTGTATAAGTATCTAAAGGGTGAGTGTCAGGGTATGGATCCAGGCTCTCTTCAGTGGTGCCAAGCAATAGGACAAGAGGCAACAGGCAGATACTGATGCACGGGAAGTTCCACCTGAACATGAGGAAGAACTTCCTTACTGTGTGGGTGACCAAGCACAGGAACAGTTGCCCAGAGAGGTTGTGGAGTCTCCCTCACTGGAGAATCATCTGGATACAGTCCTCTGCCATGTGTTCCTGGATGACCCTGCCCGAGCAGGGAGGTTACACCGATGATGCCCTGCTGTGCTTTTCAACCTGACCCATTCCATGAGTATGTAATTAAGCTGGATAGGCAACGTCAGAATCCGACATGCACAGAACAAACCTCTCAAGTAATTTTGATGGCCTCACTGTGCTATTAGCTCCCTTGTGTTACTGCACAAGAAATTTCCATCTTGTAGTGTCCTCTTGGTGTTGCAAAGTAAAAGTAAAAATACTGTGAATTGAATTATTTGCTAAATAACTCCCAGGAAGGATAAAACAAAAATCCCAAATATGTATAATTTATAAACTTATAATTTGACAGCTGACATGTGATAAAAATGCATTAAGAAAATATTATCCCGTTGGTTATCAGCAGCTTATAGCTGTACAAGAATTCCTCTTAAGGTATGTATAAGCATGAAGAATTCAATTATTCCTTTAGGCTCCCATTGGCTTCCTCTTCATAGTAGAGGTACGGTAACATCCCAATTCTGCCTGGTGATATTTCAAAACATTTAGTACTCCTTTGAAGAAGTCAAGATCTGCTATGGTTTAATTTCTGGGTTTTGCATAAAAAAGTCAAAAAAAAAAAAAGTTCAATCTGCTTAACTGATTTTCTCTGTATCACATATTTTAGCAAAGTAACAGAAATAATGGCATTTCAGGTGACAGGAGTTTCAAACAAAATCCTGAAGTCCTGACTGCCTTGTGCATCCACCATATTTCTCTGACAGATTCAACTGGCTGTGATTCTTGACTGAACTCTTGTCAGCTGCAAACACCGGGAAGTCAAACAGTCAAACACCTCCTATGAGCTTAAGTACAAAACCTTAGCACATATTTGATAAATAATCCTAATTCTCTATGAGGAATCCACTACATTCCTACACACAGAGTGGTCCCCTCCTGGTGGGGTAACCATGAACTGGACTAACAAGAACAGGTCAGCCTCTAACATACATGCCTTCCATACCTCTTCCTTTGATTTCTTATTTTCCTGAGGTTGTTTTGATTAATAATACTTTGGATTCAAACTCTAAGCCTCTTTCAGTCAAAGGTATTGCCAAGGAATTCAGTGTATTTAAGAATGGCGCTCAAGTTCCTGGGCTCACTGACAGTCAGCAGCAGAATTCAGAACCAACATTACCTGTCTCATGCTCAAAGAATCACAGAAAACTCATGTAAGAAAATAAGTATTTTCATACATATGCATTTTTCCTCCAATTTCTACTAATTTATTGCTCAACTTTTTTTTTCCAAATTAGAAACTGAGGCTCAGAGTTATAAACGTAAGCAACCAAACTGAAATAATAAGCTAGAGAGTAGAAATGACATCATATAAAGATATAAGTTCCCATTACCACCAAAAAGCAACTCATTCTTCTTTTCATTTCAAAGGGATCTGCTGCATGGTTTTAGGATGTCACCACTGGCGTTACTAATTTTCACATTTAACTGAACAGTATTAACAAGATAACAAAAGCCTTACTTGACTGGCTTCTCTGGCATCCTTTCTTACGCAGAACATCCTCTATTGAAGTATCAAAGATTAACTGAATATTTTGCAAAAGACCCTGTAATAATAATTTTAAAGAGCAATTAAAAACAGTAAGATCAATTTTTGAGTAACTAATAACTGATCTGTCTCAATCCCATGCTACTGACTGGATTCAGACATAAGAAGATTTACAAAAAACAATCTACAAGGCATTGAACCTAACGCACAGAAAAAAAAAGGTGGTTATAGTTTTGTTATATACCATTTCAGTACTATAAGCCATAAAGCTAGGTATGTTCTGAAACATGTCATAATAAAAGATATTAATCTGCTATGAGCTCAGATCTCCATTTTCATAGTGAATTTTAGATTGTAGTTCTCAAGACATTTGTCATAAGGTCAAAGACAACTTTCCTGCACCATAGCACTTCCAAACTTAGCCAGTTATTCCCATGCACCATAGTTCACTGCCTCCTCAATTGTGCTGACACTAGCCTGAAACAACACTCTAAAACCAGACTGGTATCTATTTCACTTGAAAAAAAAAAAAAACAAATCCTGAAAGAAGAAAAAAAAAATTAAAAACCAGATTATTTCAGTGAGCCACTTAACAGTACAGCTTCAGAACCAGTTGTATGAGCACTGCTGATGGACTAACTTAGTCATGGAGGCAGGAATGGAGAGGCTGTGGGCAAGAACTTCTGACATCCCTGCCAAAACTGGAACCTGACTCCAGCATATCCAGCATAGGCTCTGGCTGGAACCTAGATGGCACAGCACGATGAGAAAGAGAGGGCTTTTTGAAATTTTTGGAGCCATGAGTTCAAGTTTGATTCCAGCCGTGAGTAAAAAGAAGCCATCCTTAAAGCAGCTGGGCCAGATCACATCACTACACTATATGAGGAAGAAAGTTGTTTTCATTTGATAGGAAAACCAGACAGCCTAACGTTGCTTTATCACAGATGTTTTCCACAAAATGAAAAAGAATCTCATTTACAGGACTGATCAAAACTTTTTAGTCTACTTATTTTTTCAAATTTTTCTTTTTTCTTAATTTAAATTGAAAAGAAATGTTCAAAATGGCAAGCCAGAATGTTCTGTTACAGCATGCACCAACACCACATGCTTCAGCCCCATTAAAAATTCTTTTTTATTCTTCTTCTTTCAAATAAAAAATAAAAATATTGACATGTTTTCATGCTTTGAATATATACATTCAATGGAAGGACAGTTCTTCAAGAAATTTGCAAAGAATTCTAAAAGTAACCACAAAAATCCAACATCTCTGCAAGTCTTACATCTGGAAATGAAAAGAAATGGTTGCACGGGAAAGTCCAAAAATTGGTTTTGCACACTTGTCCTTGACTTAGACTTTGCTTTGTCAGGCCTTTGCCTTCAGGGACCCCAAAATCACACAACACAGATACAGAATTTAATAAAAGCACACTCTGAAGAAAGTCTGCTTGGCAACGCCTGTGACTCCTATCAAATCCAAGAGACATTGGGAGAACAAAACTGTGCCTACTGCAACTTCCCAAACTACTTGCAGTTACCTTCTTACCACACCAGAGACCCAAGCTTCTGCAGGTCACCTACCCTGAAATGATTCTCCCGAGTGGACCCTTTCACCACGTACAGCCTGCTGCTTTCTGCTTTCAGCTGATCATAGAAAGGCTCCTCCAGGATGAAGCTGTCAATAAGGTCACAGCCAACATAGAGGTTGTAGTTCTCCCCTGTTATCTGCACGGTGAGGTTCTTCCACTGTGAGTCAGCAAGGTCCACATCTTCCAGGGAAATCACGTTCTGGAAGCCATCCACCCAATAGATAAGGTCCAGGGTGTTGGCCCGGCCATTGGAAATGATCTCAAACTGCCTCTCACTGATGCCGGGACCCTCTAAAGCAAGGAGAGTGCCTCTAGATTGCCTGTCCTGCCTCAGGGTGGCTGAAAGGATAAAGCCCTCATTCTGCCGTATTAGTTTTAGGATCTTTTTTAATTTCTCCGGTTTACATGGAGGTATGTGGTCAAACCGAATGAAGCGATATGCTGGCACAGCGGGGTCTGGGCCCCGGAACACCTTTGCTCCAATTGTCTTTCGGTTTATGTTACTGACTTGAAGTAAATCAAAGGCAGTCTCCTCTTCCTTGTCACCATCTGAAAAAGTTAACAGTGTGTGACAATGTGTCTAAAAAAAGTCTTACAAGAAACAACTCTGCACACTATACTTAGTAACTGCAATTATATCACACACCTTAAGAACCAGCAGAGTAAACCCAGTACTCTCCTGCTTCCACAAATGGATCTGATCCTACTAGCAGGCAAGGGAATCGTATTTTCCACCTGATATTTTCATTTACATGAAAATTCTCTTCTTCTATGTGTAAAAATACTTTTTATTATGTATTTAGACATACAGCTTCATATTTTATAGCACTATATAGTACATACCTGTATATATATGTGCTATATGCCACGTATATGCCTACACATGGATGCATGTAGCAATTTATTCATTAAATATTTCAGCATATATGAATGGATAACATATATGAATTTGAGGCAATTTCTGTATTTTGATTACCAGATAATGGAAACCAAATTATGAGAATCCATGTGCCTACATGACAACTGGAAAAGACAGATTTGCTTTTTAAAGACTGCAACCAAGAAGTGAGGTGTAAATGAGGGTCTGGCACTGTGCCAATTTGCATTCTACTTATATTTGGTCTGTAAATGTCTATTTCTCCACCTCTATCTTTTTTAAATTTTCATCCCACACAGTGATTCTGTTCTTGCCACTTTCACCACACATTTCCACCACACAGAAAAGTATATAAATTATTTCTGGGATTTTACACATATTAATCGATAATTTCTAAAGAAAGCAATTTTGAGATATATTGAGAAGTTTTCATTTAGACTTGCCAAGGTATATCTACCAAAAATACCCCAGGCACTTCTAAAAAATTCCTTTATTATTACTTTGCCCACTATAGTTCAGGTAAGCCAAAATTTTATAATGACTTTTAACTTTGGGAGTTATTCTGTATCAAGTCAAGAAGTATCTGAACTTACCCTGAGCATTTGAGGAAACCCACAGGGTTATTAAGACAGCAAGCCACATTGACCCTCTCCTCTTCAGCATAATTCCTATGAATAAACCAAAAAGAAGTATTGGAGAAATTATATTTATCAACTATAAATAGAGCAATTTTACTCATGAAATGCCATAAGCAAAAACTATACATATAAAATCAGAATTTTTATTTTGACTGATTCTTGTAACACTTATTCTGGGTCTATTCTTGATGGCACAAGTAAAATGTGACAACAGATGAAGGGAAAATTATAAAAGTTAAAGATCTTTTTAATGGAAATGGCCTTAATAAAAAAAAGAAAGGTAAGACATACAGACAAAATATACATTATTATTTTCTAAAAGAGATCTAAACTAGATGATGGTTCTGAGTGATAGGGATACTTTTCAGTACCTTTTTCAGCGCCATGATACAAATTACTCTCTTCCATATATATACAATCCTCTGTACCCAGCCACAGCTGGATAAAGTGACTCTTAACGTGATGCCGCGTTTGCCCTGTAGCACCGTGCAGTTATAAACCACATAATTGCATCTCCATGTGCGTCTCAACTCACAATGAATGGAGCAGAAGCATTCCCAGGAATGTGTAGAAATCCAGTTCTCTGGGTACAGCCAAATAACTTCAGCGCTGCCAACTCCACACATTTTAACAAGGACGCAGGGATGCCGCCAGCACTTCCTGTCTACATTTTCTTTGTCCCACAGGGAACTCTTATTACCTGGCATCCCCAGGGTACCACCGCTCCAGCCAACTACCGGCAGCCGCCAGGATGCCTCTCTCACCTCTCGAGCCCAGCGGTTCCAGCGGGACAGACCCTGCCCGGACGGCGGCGGCGGCAGCGGCAGGGCTGCTGCGGGCAGGTGCCGCACCCCGGCCTGCCCCGCGGCTGCTCCGCTCACCCG